>CAUYTI010071211.1:0-41117 GCA_963575145.1 Galago senegalensis
TAACTGTGTATTGTGCATCCTGTGCCACCTCCTTTCATATTAATATTTGATAAAGATTTTAATTTATGGGGCGGCACCTGTGGTTCAAAGGAGTAGGGCATGGACCCCATATACCGGAGGTGGTGGGTTCAAACAGGGCCCCGGCCAAAAAAAAAAAAAATTGCGGAAAAAAAAAAGATTTTATGTGGAATTTCTAAAGTAGAATAAAAGCTCCTCTTAAGGATATGACAAGTCTTTAAGAGAGGTGAGACCCCACATGAATAGTACCAAAGTGTTACCACATGGTAGACAGCATGAAAAAAAAAATGTTTTAACTATCTGAAAAATAAAATGTTCAAGTCTTCAGATGGCACAAAAAATATATATATAAATTGGGGGAAAGATTTCCTACTTAACAAATGGTGCTTGGTGAATTGGCTGGCGACTTATAGAAGACTGAAACTGGATCTATACCTTTCTCCTCTAACAAAAATTGACTGTCACTGGTTAAAGGACTTAAACTTAAGACATGAAACTATAAAAATTATTGGAGAGTGTGCAGGGGAAAAACTTGAAAAAATTGGCCTGGGAGAATACTTTATGAAGAGGACCCCCTGGGCACTTGAAGCAACATCAAAAATACATTACTGGGATCTGATCAAACTAAAAAGCTTCTGCACTGCCAAGAATACAGTAAGCAAAGCAAGCAGACAGTCCTCAGAATGGGAGAGGATTTTTTACAGGTTATATTTCCAACAAAGTTCTAATTACCAGAATCCACAGGGAACTCATACTTATTAATATGAGTAAGAGTCATAAAAGTAAGTATATAAAAGTAAGTAAAAGTAAGTATTCTTTTCTTATTAATAAGAAAAGAATAAATCATCCTGTTTCATTGTGGGCAAGGGACACGAACAGAAGCTTCTCTGAAGAAGACAGGAACACGGTCTACAGACACATGAAATAATGCTCATCATCTTTAATCATCAGAGAAATGCAAACCAAAACCACTTTGAGATATCATCTAACTCCAGTAAGAGTAACCCACATCACAAAATCCCAAAACTATAGATGTTTGTGTGATGTGGAGAAAAGGGAACACTTCTGCACTGCTGGTGGGAATGCAAGTTAGTACGTTCCTTGTGGAATGAAGTTTGGAAAACACTCAGGGATCTAAATGTAGACTTGCCATTTGTTCTTGCAATTCCTCTACTAGGTGTATATCCAAAAGACCAAAAATCACTTGGCAGCAAAGATATTTGGACCAGATTTTTCACTGCAGCTCAATTCATAATTTCCAAGTCATGGAAGAAGTCCATGTGCCCTTCAACCCATGAATGGAGTAATAAATTATGGTATATGTATACCATGGAATACTATACAGCATTAAAAAAAGATGGAGCCTTTACCTCTTTTATGTGTACATGGATGGAGCTTGAAAATATTCTTCTTAGTAAAGTATCTCAGGAATGGAAAAAAAGTCTAATGTACTTAGTATTACTATGAAATCAATTTATAATCACTCACACTTTCATATGAAAGATGAATCACAACTATAGCCCAGGATGAAGGACGGAAGGGGGGATGGGAAAAGAGGGGACTGGTTCATAGAAGGAGGGTTAATGGTGGGACCACACCTATGGAGTATATTGCAAGGTACAAGTCAAATCTATCAAGTATAGAACACAAATGTCTTAACACTGTGATTAAGTAAATGAGGTTAAAGCTATGTTAATCAGTAGGATGTAAGCACTCCAATTTGTGCAAATAAGCAACACATTGAATCCCACAAAGGTGTAAATGTATTCATGATCTATGTATATATAGATCAAACAACACCATTGTGGGGATCTATGTATATATAGATCATGAATAAGAAAGAATAAATTCCCCAGTTTCAGGTATTCTATTAGAAGCTATAGAAAATGGACTAATATATTAATACAACCATTCAAAAATTTCACCTATTTTTATTGGTTTATTTATCCTTATATATTCTTGATGGTAATGTCCCCCAGGCAAAGACCACCAGGAACACCCCTATAATTGAAAAAGTTGAATTTATTCTTCATTGCAGCAAAGGAATACACACCAAGGAGAACCTTAGGACATCTCAGTATGAGGGTGTTAGAAAATGTTTAGTATTTTGGTTTGGTTTGGAGAGGGTTTAAGGACGTGATACTTTTTTCTGGATTGGATGCTGTTAGAAAACAGGGCTAATTCTGTAACTAAAATGTCTTAATAAATATTTTCTATACAGAGGGCAGACTTATGATTAGTGCTTTTTGTGTCCTGTTTAAGAAATCTTTGTCAAGCCTAACATAAAAATATTTGTCAAGCCTATCATAAAAATATTCTCCTATGTTTGCTTCTAACATTGTAATTGTTTTAGCATTCAAACTAAAATCTATGATCCATACTGAATTTTTGAGTATGTTGAGAGGTAGGGGCAAATGTTCCTTTTTTAATACAGATGTCTGTTGCATCCCAGGATGGAGCTGCTACACTGCAGACTGAGAGTTCCCCAAGTGGAGACTTTCCCCTATCATCTGGGGTCCGCAGACAAAGGGAGGGACAGCACAAAAGTTTTGCACACACACACATACACGCGCAGAGTTTGTTTCTTGTGACCCAGAGAGATGGACACTGTATCAGCCTTTAGCAAGGCAGGTGGGCACAGCCAAACTGAATTCTTAAGAACCTTTTATTGGGGTTTTGTGGGGTATGCACATAGAAAGTAAAAAGTGAGAAGGTATTAATCTTATGTTTCCATTAAACAGGTAGTCATTCGTTCAAGAGAACTATCAGGGTGAAGGACAGTGGAGTATTAAATCAGGGATCTAACAACACCATTGTGGGAACTTAATAAGGGAAGGTTACAGTCGGCCGGTTAGGTAGCTGTTGCTCAGGGTATTTGTCAACTGCTTTCTAACTTTATTGATATCCTGTCTTTACTATACTGTTGATTTCTATCTAGACATTTCCCAGACTAGTGTCTCACCTATTCTGCTGAACATTCTGACCCCTACTGACCACCGTAGGTGTGCAGAGCAGGAGGGAGCATTGAGGCCCTGGAGTGTTTCTGATTGGCTCTAGTCCTGATATCTCATTTTTTTTTATGGATAAATCACATTTTATTTAAGCACCCATCAGTTGATACACATTTAAGTTGTTTATGTTTTCTGGCTATTATGAATACTGCTGCTGTGTACACTTATGTACTATTTTGGCATGGATGCATGTTTTCATTTTCCTTGGGCAAATACCACCCTGGAGTGGATATGCTGTGTAATGTGGTATCCCATACTCAGCCAACTGAGGAACTATCAAACTTTCTCAAAGCAGGTGCACTACTTCACATACCCACCAGCGTACAAAGATTCCAATTTCTCCAAGACCTCATTGACACTTGTTATCATCTGTCTTTTTAGTTATAGCCATCATGGTTTTGCTCTCCATTTCCCAGGTGGCTAATGATGTTGACCATCTTTTCATGTACTTATCTGTACATCTTGTCTGATGAAATGTATGTTCAAATCCTCTGTCCATCTTTTAATTGATTTCTTTTTCTTTTTATTGTTGAGGTATAACAATAGCCACAACTTGTACATAAATGTTAGATATATGATTTTCTCACACCAAATACTAGGGGGTATGTTGGCAAGACAGATAACAACAAGACTCTTACAGGCTGCTGGCAGGAGAGTACAATAGCACAACTACGTGGCAAAGCAATTTGTATTTAGTAAAATTACCAACATGTACCCCCTTCAAGCAACAGCTCCAATCCCAATCCTAGATGTATATCCCAGATAAAATTTTACCTTGGAGAAAAATATCTGCGTGAAACTTAATAACCTAATTTAAGTGAAAAAGGTCGTTAAAAAAAAAACACATAGCAGGATGCCATTTATATAAACTTCAAAAATACATAAAAGCACACATTATATATGGGGGGATATGTACATATAAAATATGATTATCAAGATAGCAAAGAAATGAAAGATACAGAATTCAGTATGGTTGTTAGCTCTGAGAGGGCGGCACACAGGAGGTTTTAATGGTATTGTAATATTCCATTTTTTCAATACATATTTTTATACATGTGACATACTTCATCAACATTTTTTCAAAGAGCTTCACTGACAACTAAAGGTCTTTCAAATATAGAAAGACACTGAAGCAGCTTTGATCCCAATATATGTAATGTAGATGAGAGCATAATAATGAACGAAAAGCCACTTGTAAACAATATCAACTTTTAAAAATGCAACAAAGTATCTGAGAAGACAGATTTTCCCTATCCTTATCCACTTCTTTCTACCTTTCTGTCCAACTCTGTCTTCCTGATTCTACCTTTACCTCCATGACCTGGATTCAGTATTACCTCCTTGAGGGAGTTCTGCCATTCAATCTACTAACCTGAGGGGCAGTCAACTTCCTCTCAATTTTCATAGCTTTTGTATCACTTCAAGGCCTTAATTTCATCATCCTTAGATTACACATGATTTAACTCCTCTATCAAAGATAAGCACCTAAAGAACTAGAACACTGGTTACAACATCAGCCTTGCTCAAAGGAGGAACTGAGCTTTTTTTTCACTACTGAATGAACAAATGAACTAGAAAATTCAGGCATTTCAGAGTGAGTTGAGTAATAAAAAAAAATGAATGTGGCCTTTCAGAGAAATTAAAATTAAATTTTCAGAGAAATTAAAAATTACACTCTTTAGGTGGATGGACAAAGAAATGTGATTTGTAAATGTTATATTTTCAAAAGAGGCAGATATAATGCAAATTTTTAAATGAGAAAAGAAAGGAAGAAAGAAAAAAGAAAGTAAAATAAGTTCACTGACAGTCAATTACTTAGTGAGTACAGACCAGGTGTGTGGTTCACACTTGTAATCCCAACAGTTAGGGAGGATGAAGTGGGAGGACTAATTGTGGCCAGTTTGAGCCCAGCCTGAGCAACACTGTCAGATCCCACCGCTACAAAAATATAAAAAAAATTAGCTAACTCTGGGAGGTTGAGTAAGGCGAACTGCTTGAGTTCAGAAGTTCAAGACCAGCCTGAGCAAGAGCAAGACCCCATCTCTAAAAATAGCTGGGCGAGGGCGGCTCCTGTGGCTTGGTGGGCAGGGCACCCGCCAGGGGCCAGCCCCATATACCAAGGGTGGCAGGTTCAAACCCGGCCCCAGCCAAACTGCAACCAAAAAATAGCCAGGTGTTGTGGCAGGCGCCTGTAGTCACAGCTACTCGGGAGGCTAAGGCAAGGGAATCGCCTAAGCCCAGGAGCTGGAGGTTGCTGTGAGCTGTGTGACGCCACAGCACTCTACCATGGGCAATAAAGTGAAAATCTGTCTCTAAAAAATAAAATAAAATAAAATAAAAATAGCTGGGCGTTGTGACAGACGCCTGTAGTCCCAACTTGCAAGCTATGACACCATAACACTCTATCAAGGGCAACCAAGTGAGACTTTGTCTCAAAAAGAAAAAAAAAAAAAAAGAAAAAATGAGCTGGGCATGTGGTACACACTGATAGTCCCACCTACTTGAGGCAGGAGGATCAATTATGCCCAGAAGTTCAAGGCTGTAGTGAAGTATGATGGTGCCACGGATGACAGAGTCAGATCCTGTTTCTCTGCTTTCCCTTTGGCAGCTTCGGTGTTTACAGGTCTCTCTCGACGACATCCCACATCAGGCGTGGAAGTCTTCACAGATCACTAGTCCAGGCTTCCATTTTACAGATGTGTAAACTCACGCCCAGGTCTAGCGCTGATTTGCCCAAGGTCTCACAGCCATCAGCAGCAGGACTCCCCTGGAACCGGAGCGACCGGCCCAGGGCCCTCAGCGCCCGCCCGGCCCCAAGGGCAGCCGCGAGCACCTGGACCGAAGGGCCCACAGCCCCAGGTCGTGCCCCCGACCCCAGGGCAGCGCAGGGGCCGGGCCTCGACGACAAACCCCGCCCAGCCCACCTGCCGCGGACCGTGGGGCCGGCAGCCACACCCCCTGCCTGGGCCGGGGGTCGGCCCGCCTTTTCCGCAACCAGCGGTGGCGACTAAGCGGCGCGGCAGAGACGCAGGTCCGCAGACCGCAGGAGTTACCTCTGGTGGGCGCTGAGTGCGCGGCGCGACCGCCCCGCCCGCCTCGAACATGCGGGAGACGCGGACGCAGCGGGGCCCGACCTCGGCGGCGCAGCGCCTGTTTACACCCCTCCCTGATATCTCATTGAACCAATAACATCCATTAAAATGACTAATCTTTCCCCCCTGTCAACTGTGGTGTGCCTTTGTCATAAATCAGGTCACCATATCCTTGTGCATTTCTTTCTGGACTATTTATTGCATTCCATTTTCCTGTCTATCCTTGAACCAATATCATACATCCTAATTTATTTATTTATTTTTCAGAATTAAATGTAGGTTTTATTAAGAGATAGAAAAGATGACAAAGCCGTTAAAAAGCTCCTCAAAAGGAAGGTGTAAACATTCTGGTAATAAAATCTCCAAGCACAGCACAATCATTGGAATTTTTTCTTAAATCACAGCCCTATTATGAAACTAATTTATAGCTTTCATAGGAAACTATAACCTAATTATAGCCTTAGAATATGGGGGGGGGTTGGATGGGTGGAGGGAGGGTGATTGCTGGGGTTACCTCTATGGTTTATCTTATAAAGGTACAAGTGAATCTTTCTAAAAGCAGAGTATGAATGTCTTAAGGCAATAACTAAGAAAATGACATGAAGGCTACCTTAACCAGTTTGATGAGAGTATTTCAAAATGTATATGTAAACACCACACTGTACGCCATGATTGTATTAATGTACACAGCTATAATTTAATAAAAAAAAGAAAAAAAAATTTTGTTTTCAAAGTCGTAGTAAACCAAAGCAGTCACTTGAAGTGTCAAAAGAACAGTAATATTACACAATGAAAAGCACACACACCAAGCCAAAGTACAATAACACTCAGGGATACACGTTGCTGGTGCTGCTGCTGGAGAGAAATCCAAGGCCTATTCCTGTGATGGAGGGCGCCCAGGCCGCCAAGTGCCCCACGGCTGAGGGAGACTGCCTGCTTTCAGCATATCTATGGCTCAGAACTCTCACTTTAGGTGTCTGAAGAGGCCGTGTCCATCTATCTTATAGAAAAGCACTGAGACAAGGGCATCTCCAAAATACTGGCTGTTTTTAGCACACCCAGTGAGTCCCTTAGTGGTATGATGCACTTTGTGACAATCAGTTCTAGCCAGGGAGGCCACTAGGAACAGGAAAACCATTTTCCTGAATTTTATAGTTGGATTGGTAGCTAAAAGTGTTACTGGTCACAGAGGGTCCAGCTGTCTGTCACTGTCAGCCAATATGCAGAGATGAGGATTGTCAGAAGGCCAGCAATTCTGGAGAGCACTGAGAGTAGCCTCTCCAAGACTGTTCTGTTCTTCTATTTTCAAAATCACAGTTTTATATATAAAAGTTAAAATCAAGAACAGTACTAACTCTTAAACAACAGTAACACTTAACAGTAATCACCATAATCTATGACTTATAATAAACAATAATTGACATAACCAATAATCCATATAACAACATTCCAATTCAAAAGCTCATCTCCTAAACTGATTGCCCTAAACTACCCAAGATATACAATTTTAGGTTAAAGCTGAATTTATAAAACAACTAGGATGGAAGACATGAGATGAAGGTCATGTAGGACCTAACCCAGCCAGACCAGCTGTGTCATCTCAGCCCTAGCCTGACTGACTCCCTCTTATTCTCATAATATGTGCTCTAAAAAGAACAGAGATTCCTGAACCCATCGTTCCTAACAAAGCAAATTCACATGAGAACATCAAATACAGGACCAGCAGAACATTCAGGCACTCCAGGATGAGTCCTTCAGCAGCAGTGAAGTTTTCCTCAGGGGCAGGGGGAGGTCAGGGCTCAGAGCACCAGTGGCAGAGTGCACAAGGGAAATTAATGTGGATACACAAGTTCAAAATAATGCCTTAAAAATTGAAGTGGTTCATCTCCCTCCCCAGTTTTAAACACTCTGGGAGCAGTTAATACCCCTGAACACAAACAATAAGAAGGGGGTGCAGGGCATGTGGGGAAGCAGGGCCCAGGGCAGCCACAGGCCAACATTCTAGCACAGCAGAGGCACCAAGGGGCCACAGGATAGCTTTCTCAGCATCTTGTGGGACCACCTCAGTTAACTCTCCTCCCCAGGCCTAGCAGAGGTGGCTTACTCCTGTAATCCTAGCACTCTGGGAGGTCAAAGCAGGTGGATCACTTGAGCTCAGGAGTTGAGACCAGCCTGAGCAAGAGCAAGACCCTGTCTCTACTAAAAATAGAAGAATTTCCTGGGCATTTTAGCAGGTGCCTGTAGTCCCAGCTACTCAGGGGGCAGAGGCAGGAGTATCCCTTGAGCCCAGGAGTTCGAGCCACTGCACTCTACCCTGGGTGACAGGATGAAACTGTGTCTCAGAAAAAAGAACCCTCTTATTCTCCATTACCTTTGTTCCTGATTGAAACACATCCCTCTTCCCAGAGGAGACCTTCACGGCACAGTCACACACAAAGAGTGTGATCCCATGGGGCCACTTCGGAAAATCTGGGCCCTCCCACATTTCTCTAATGGTGCTCATTTTAAAACACACTTCAACTTGTTTTCTCTAAGTGCAGAAATACAATAGAAAATGAATCAGGCAAGTGGTTAAAAAACTGCATCACTGAGGTTTTTGCTATAGGATGGTTCTGCAGTGCATGGTGGCCGTTCCCGTGTCCTCCTGTCTTCTACGCTAAGCACTGAGGAGCTATTCTGCTCCCACTGTCTCTGCCCCTCCAAGCCTAACTAGCTAACAAGCCAAAGCTGGTCCCCATCTGCTTGGGTGTGGCCTGTAAACTAAGAATAATTTTCACTTTAAATAGCTTTTTTTTTTTTTAATCAACATTTCTGGACACATGAAATTTAGATTTCCATGCCCATAAATAAAGCTTTATAGGAACACAGCTGCACTTATTTGTTTACGTATTACCTATGGCAGAGGCCAGACAGCCCAGAGCTCACAATGCTGACCACTGGTCTTTATGAAAATGTCTGTGAACTCCTGAAACAGATGACTCCATACTCTCCTGGACTGAAGATCCCACAGCTCAGATGCAAACAGGGCTCCCAGGACAAGCATAGCTTGAGATGGTTACTTCACAAACTATGTTAAAAAAATTTCCTCCCCCATGTCTTAAGGTTGTAATTTCTCAGAAATGGACAATCTAAAGTTGACATTGAATAGCTAGATACATTCAAAATACATTACAAGGAACAATGCCTATTGTTCTACTTCCTCAGATCTGCCAAAAAGCTTGATAACAAAGACATTTTACTCCTGTCACACCTGAAACTGCACAGATGCAAAGCAGAGGCACAGCCACAACATGTTGTGTTCCCTAGGAGCCACTCCAGCTCCACATCTCACATGACTGCTGCTAAGCAGCGACAGACGGGCAATGAGACAGAAGACAAAGAAGGAAAACACAAGGATAGGCCAATAAAGCCACTGGGAGATGCTGTGTTTAGTCCAAAGACAAAAATGACAGGAAGAGTTGTTAGCTGTGCCCCTGTGCACCCTAATTTATATTACTTTAGGGATGGTCATCTTTGATATCTGATAATGTAAGTCATAAAGCTTTGTATTTCTTCAATATTGCTTTGGCTGTTCTAAATACTTTGCCTTTCCACATAAATTTTAGAGTCAATTATCAATTTCTCCTATGGTTAGTGCTCTTTGTATAGGGTGACCAGATTCTAACATCTATCAGGCGGGACACCATGGCGTGGGGCGGATGGGGGGGCGGGGGAGGGGGGGGCAGAGCGGGGGCGTAGCGGGGGGGGGGCAGGGGACCAGCAGGGCCTGACAACAATGCAAACTTTGATAAGCAGTTCTCCATCATCACTTCTCAGCAATTATTTATTACAGTTTAACATTATAAAATTAACAAAAATAATATAAAACTCATATTCTGGAGAAATAGCCATATGGCGGCCAAAAACCATATAGTCCCTTCTTGTTCTCCAGCCCGTGGGTGCATTCTTTCCAAAAATCGGGACTTTTTAAAAACACCGCAGAAAAGCAGGACTGTCCTGCCAAAATCGGGACGCCTGGTCATCCTATCTTTGTATTCTGTTAAAGAAATCTTTGCCTAACCCAGTGTCATGAAGACTGTTAGATTATTGCCTCAGAAAGCCCCTTCCCCCTCAAAAGCCCTTTCCTGCCCTTAAAGTTACAACTCCTCCCTAGCACAGGGAGTGGACTTCTGCTGCCCGCCCCTAATGGCTTTCTGCTGAAGGAATAAACTCCTTATTGGTTATCCCACCAGCCTGTCACCATTCTAAAACTTCCCTATATAAGAATATGTTCCCCCGCCTTCTCTCTCTCTCTCTCCCACCCCACTTTGCCTTCCTTCTCTGCACTCTCTCTCTCTCAACCCCCCCATCTTCCTCCTCTCTCTTCTCTACTCTCTTTCTCTTCTCTTCCCCCACTCTCTCCTTATCTCTCTCCCCTCTTTTCTCTCCTTCTTGGTGCTGCTCTGCAGCCTCTCTCCCCCCAGCAATAAAGACCTTTCTACAAGCCTCGGTGGTCTGAGATCTCTGCCGGTCAAAGTGCCTCTCTTTCAAAGATAACCTCTTGTGTTTTCTTCTAAAACTTGCTTGATTTTGATTGGGATTGCATTGAATCTAAAAATACATTTGGGGAGAATATATATTGTAACAATTTTTTGTATTCCAATTCATTAATATCTCATTTTCTCCATTTATTTGTTTAATTTATCTCATAATATTTTGTAGTCTCCAGTGAGACTATAAAAAGACAGTCTGAGTTCTGGATAAATCCTGTTTTCAGCACCAATTAAGATTTTTTCAAAAGCCATCATATCAAAACACTTATCTTCTATATCAAATAACTTCCTTCCCCTTTTGCCTTCACCTGTCATTTTTCATAAAAGGATAAAAGGATGTATTCTGTTCTTAGAAACAGTAAGTGCTAACACAACAAGAGAGCTCTTCTGATACTTGTATGGTGGTGAGGAATATCCAAGTTTTAGCACAGTTGGAAGAACTAAATTTGTTTCTCTCAATACAAATACTCCTGGAATTCACAAAGTGATTTTTGAGAAATTTTGCAAAAATACTTTCTTTTTCCCTTTCCTTTTTCTTAAAACTCAGTGTCCTTTCTTTTTTCTTTTTGCTCTAGGCACCTTGAAAGGCCAAACACACCCCAATTTGCACTCTATTTCCTCCTCCCCTTCATGTAGGCCTTGCAGAAATGGGCTGTTAAATAAACATACCCTGCAGAGACAGGGGATTAGCCCAGATTTACAACAGACCCTTATAAAACCATGTTCCTACCCTTGGTTCCCCTGGTAACTAACCAACCTTCCATCCTATAGATCTAACCTTGCATGACCTCCCTTTGCTTTAAGGAGTCCACCCTTCTCCCCCTACTACTGAAATAAAGGCATAAAACCTTCCTCCCATTATCACATGAACCCTGAGAATTTTTTAGGTGTGAACCTTTCTTGGTTGGCTGGCCAATAAAGGACCCCATACGTAATTCAAACAGTGTACTGGCATTTTCTCTATAATTCCACTCATATTTGAAGGCCCCAGCAAGATCTTGCTATCTGGAGGGTTGTCCTCCCTGTGTGCAGAAAATAGATGGCCCCCTACAGATGGCAGGAATTATAGGGGAGGTGCCCCCTGAAATGTTCCAGGGCTCCATAATTTCCTGAACTTCTCCTGAGGGCTCTGGATGAATTCTGATTGACTTCACCAAAATCTTCGGTCCAGAACTCCCTCTTGAGAGGTAAGTGTTCTTTTTCTAAGTGTAGTTTCTTTGTGTTCAGAAAGTAACATTACGTTCTCAGGAATGCGCCACAGAATAGTCACTAGGATGCCAGCCCCATTGGGATGCTGAGGAGTGCTCTGGGGAACCAGGTTAGTGTGCAGGGAAGACAACAGGGGCCCAAGAAAGAGACATAGAGACTCCTGAGGACCACTTGGCAGAGACCCAAGAAGGAGACATAGGGTCTCCTGAGGGCTGCCTGGTTCTGGGTAGGTCTGTCCCAGGTTTCTGGAAAAACCAGGACACCAGTAGGGAGCCTTGTCCTCAGAGGCACGTGTTTGATTTGTTCATGCATTTGTATTTGTTCATGCATTAGTCGTCTTTGTCATCAGTGTGCCTGTTATTCTTATTGTCTGTCCTAATATAATTTCTATTCTTTTTGGTTGGGCTCACAATTGCGGGACCTCAACAAAGTAAACTCCTGACACCCTTCCAGCCCATGTTAAAGAACTTCACTGCTGGCATCTCTGCAGACTATGGAGTCCGGTTTTCTAAGAACTGCCTCTGAATCCTCTGGGAAGTTGAATGGCCCAGCTTTAATGTAGGGTGGCCTTCCACCAGCTCCCTTGACCTGGCTCTCAGGACTGTGATCCATCAAGTGGTCACTGGGAAGCCAGGTCATCTGGACCAGTTCCTCTACATTGATCTGTAACCACCACCCCCACCCCCCCAGCTTCACACATGTGCAGTGAGTACAACAAAGTGAGACCACCTGAGAAGAAAATAGGCTCAGACATACCTGGTAGTTGCTGAATGGCAGGTAGGAACTGGCTCCTGCACTGGGAGATGTCTAAGGCACAGTAGAATTGATCCAGGGTTCCCACTATTTAAGTGGATGTGGGGGTCTGATCAACCCCTGGGTGTTAGATTGCCGGTAGGACTGGTGAGAGGTGTAGGAGAGAGTGTGGGTGTCATGGGACTGAGGGTGGGGTTCCAACTTCCCCTCACAGACCCTAGGGGAGTGTTGGTTCACCTCCTTTGTTAGGCTAAGTGGCAGTTCGAGTGGGAAATCAAGGCTGCCCAGGTTAAGAAATGAATTGGAACTATGTGCATATGAGTGCTTAGAAACTGACTGAGATGGGTAATGATAGGCAGAGTTTCATGCCCCTCCCTTTTCATAGGGTGAAACAACTGTGAGACTGGCCCCTGTCTGCATCACTGTCTGTAAAGTGTTTGTGGTTTGTCTGAGGCAAGGAAATGAGAGGCACACAGGGAAACCCACCCCATTAGGAACTGTGCTGAAGCATTTTGAAAAAGGGCTTACAGCAGACTGCTGTAACCATGTCTCTAGGGAGACTGAGATCTTTGAACAGGAATAACTGAAATGCCCTGATGTTCAGGAGATTGTGGTATCCTTTAAGATAAAGTTAGTTTTAAATCTGTTATTAAAGTTCAAATGTTCAGAGATTATAGAACTGCCACCACTGTAATATTTCAAAGTTTACTAGATTTAACTGTGAACTTGGGGCCTTGATTTTAAACCTCTGAATTCTGTGAGGCCTAAGGGCATGTTCCCTATACTTTCACCAGCAGCTACAGGGCACAGTGTAGCCCACATGGACCCTTCTCCCCTGCTCCAACTTTGCCCATTGGCTATTCTAAGGAGAAACTGAATGTTCCTGGTTTTCTGCTTTCTGTCTTGGATGCAGGTCCAGTCCTTGGTGGCCATCTTTGCCATGTGGCCATGTGAGAGTTAGGGAGGCAATGAAAAGACATCAGAAAAATGCCTGTGTTAGGACTTTGTTACTGGAGTTTCCTTCTTCAGTGAGCCCTTGGACTTGGGGATTCAAGAGTTGAGCCCACAGGCCACAGATCAATGATAAAAAGGGATTTTGTTGGATGGAGGGACATGCAGAGAGAGTGAAAAATGCCAGAGCTTCTGGCAGGGGGGAGGAGGCTGAAGTCAAAGGTCTCATCTGTCTAAGAGTAACTATTAGCTCTAAGAGAAATTGTGGCCAGGAGTTGGTAGAGAGAAAAGCACCTTTACAAGCTGGATGAGTGTTTTAACAAATGAATGAATGCAGTTCCTCCCCCAGGACTAGAGTATTAGGTCTTTGCAGTTTTGTCATAGGAAGAGGATTAAGGGAGGGGATTAAGGTGTGCACTGCCAACTAAGTGTGGAGCCCCTCAAAACATTTCAGGCTGTTTTGTTCGTGGCTTTGCTGCAGTTCAGAGGGTGTGGCCTGCACGGTGCAGCCTATTTGTACCTGTAGATGGGAGTCTGATTTCTGAGCTCATGTGAGCCTGAAAAATGGGGGTGGGGAGTCCCTGTCTAGCCCTGAGTGGGAAAATCTTGTATCAATGTTATATTCCATAAAATGTCTTTCATTTGTAAAATGTAATAATTGGACTGTTTAAATTGTTTGGGAAATTGAGTCTTTGTCAAAGAATAACATTCTTGCCTTTTAAACCTTCTAATTAACAGTTTAGCCAAGTGAATGATTAACTTCATAGTAAAATGTGATCATGTTTTGTGAAAGATGGTTTTTTGAGAGTAAGAGAAATTAGGCAGAAAGGGAAATGACATTGTGTAAGGAAAGGATCCTGTGTGGTAAATTTTGTCCTGAAACAGAATGGTTATTTAAGAAAGTAATAAGCAGGCAATCCAGAAGTTTCAGAATGTTTGTAAATTCTCTGTGCAGGATTGAATAATGTTCATAAAAGGAAATTTTTGAAAAAAATTTGCATGCGATCCAGTTAACTATCCAGTATTATCTTTAGAATCTTTTGGCTTGTAATCTTTTTGAACAAATATTTTAAGCCTTTGATATTTGACAAACATTCCAAAATCAAAACTCTAAAGTTGGTCTTTTTGAAATATCAAGACCACTGAAAGTCTGAGAAAGACATATTAAACTTACTTGATATGCTAAAAATATTTAAGAAATATTATCAAAGATAGGGCAGCACCTGTGGCTCAAGGAGTAGGGAGCTGGCCCCATATACCGGGGGTGGTGGGTTCAAGCCTGGCCCTGGCCAAAACCTGCAAAAAACAAAAAAAGAAAGAAAGAAAAAAAAAAGCTATCACCAGAAATATTATCAAAGATGGAATGGTGATTAATTTTGTGTAGATTATGTGTATATGTATGTTCCAATATTATAAAATATTGGTCTGAGCAAATATAACTACTATATATAATTCTATACTCTTTGACTAGTTTCTTAGTCCCATTTAACAGATCAATTTAGTAAAACAGCTATGTCTCATTTTATGAGCTGGCATTGCAGATATCTTAGTGTATATTGTCAGTAATAATTTTACTTCATATCAGAAAGTGTTTTTCATAACTGGCTGAGTCCAAAGTTTGTCCTTCAAGAGAAATTATTGAGAAAGACTGAGGAATTCTCTCAAATTCAAATTTCTGATGTCTTTGGAAATTAAATACCATTAGGCTAAAAGCAAACTTCTAGAACTTCAATCAGAAAGCTAACATAACATGTCCATGAGTATTGCTAACCTAACCAAACAGAACAGAAATCAGTTACATGGAATTGAGCTGATTTGTTATGGCTTTTTTTTTGTTTGAAATATTGCTGATTTTTTCTATGTTCTGTTTTCCAGAATTCAAGAAAACCATTTTCTGTCTTTTGAGCTATTTGTAGCTTTCAGCAATGTATATCCTTGTGTGCAGAATTTGAAACATTTATTTTTTCTCTCTCCTTGATTTCTCTGGAATTTGAAAGCCATTTGTAAGTATTCTTAATTTCTGACAATACAGTTATTTGCATAAGTTCAATAAGAATCTTTTTTGTTCTATAGGACATGATGAAGGCACTGGTTATTTTACCAAGACTTTGACTGGAATAGCATTTTCAGAGGTGTCCAGACTGTGTTAAGGAATTAAAGTTGACTTATAAGGCCAATAAAAAAAAGCCCCTTGGAAAAACTGGCCAATACCCTTCAGTAACATTTCCTGATCTGCAGTGAGTATAGAATGTCACTTTCTGACAGGTCTGGAAATCACAATTTGCTTGGGGACCTCAAGAGAAGAGGAATTTACCCATTGCATTCAGGTATCTAATGGCACAGATGAAACCTGGGCTTGTGGAAAGCTTTCAAGGCTAACTTGAGATTCCTTATAAAAGGTTCCAGGAAAACTACTTTTAAAAGGAAGAAAAGCCAAAAAAAAAAAAAAAAAGGAAGAAAAGCCTAAATGGCTAATAATTATTCTTGCTACACTTTATGCAAATAATCAGACACAGTATACTGAAAGTACAGTTAATTTTGGCAATTGAATTAGTTTTGCTATAATTGGTTTTTAGTAAAGTGAGAAATTAAAATAAGAAAAATGGTTCAAAAGGAAAAAAATAATGGGTGGCACCTGTGGCTCAGTGGGTAGGGCACCAGCCCCAAATACCAATGGTGGTGGGTTCAGGCCCAGCCCCAGTCAAACTGCAACAAAAAATAGCCGGGTATTGTGGCAGGTGCCTGTGGTTCCAGCTACCCAGGAGGCTGAGGCAGGAGAGTTGCCTAAGCCCAGGAATTGGAGGTTGCTGTGATCTGTGTGATACCATGGCACCCTACCAAGGGCGATAAAGTAAGACTCTGTCTCTACAAAAAAAAAAAAAAAAAAAAAAAAAAAAGGAAAAAAAAAATTTACCCCACCGGTAAACTAGATTCCAGTCTTATCTGCAATGCCAGCTCATAAAATGAGATATAGCTGTTTTACTAAACTTATCTGTTTAATGGGACTAAGTGACTAGTCAAAGAGTATAGAATTATATACAGTAGTTATATTTGCTCTGAAGCCTTAAGGCTCAACAAAGGTCGCTTGTTGGCTACACTGAAAAAATTTGTGCAGTATTAAACATTATCTGCTATGTCTATATAGATACCTCAGGAAAAAAGTGGAACCTGAATGAGAATTCCCAGTAAATGGTGTGATTGTAACATGACCTCATAAGTGCCCCCCCCACAACTGATGTTTAGGAATATTCACTTGAATTGTCCAGAACTTTGGATCAGTTCTATAGGGACTCTTAAAGCTAGGTATTATCTTAAGAAATGTGCTAAGTCTGTAAGTAGGAATACTGATGTTTTCATTGTGTGAACCTTAGCCTTGAAATCCAAACTTGAAAGATTTGTAAGTGACTGCTAAATAGTTTCAGTCTCTTATACTGAACTCAACCTCAACTTCATTCTTGTCAGGATAAGAGAGACAGAAAGCCACAAACATATGCAAAGTGACTGGGGTCATGCAGAAGCCAAATACAAGCCCTGGAGATTTCTATAAAAGACTATGTGAAACCATTGTATAAATTTACTAAGAGAGGAGAGAATGAACAAATTGAGTAGAAATCTGGCTAACCAAAAGTCTTCAAGGGGCTAAAGAAAAAACTGTGGGAAGTCCTGATGCCAGACCTCCCTGACCTGGCCAAGCCTTTTAAACTATACATATCAGACCTCCCCCCCAAATATATATATATATATATATATATATATATATATATATATATATAGAGAGAGAGAGAGAGAGAGAGAGAGAGAGAGAGAACAACTGGGAAAGTACTCACCTGCTTATCCTGAGCAAGACCAGTTGCTTATCTCTCTAAGCAACTTGACAAGGTTTAGGCACCCCCCCCCATGCCTAAATACTTGTAGCCACTACAATGCTGATGCAAGAGACTGATAAGTTGACTTTGGGAAAAAACGTAAAAGTCTGAGTACCATACACAGTGGTCACTCTTATGAACACCAAAGGGTATCATTGGTTGACCAACTCATGCTTCACCAAATATTAAATCTTACTGTATAAAAATCTGAGATTGATTATAGAGGTTGCATGCATGAGGCCATACACTTAAGACAGAGGAAAAAAATTAAGAAACTTCTGGGGAAATACTTTTACATTCATCTGTTGGCCACCCTTGCCAAGAAAGTCAGCCAGCACTGTGTGACATGCCACCAACACAATGCTAGACAGGGACCATCCCTACAACCTGACATTTAGTCCTACAGGGAAGCCCCTTTAAAAGATGTGCAAATGAACTATACTAAGTTGTCCAGATATAGAGGAAATTGATACTTACTAATTTTATTCTGCACATACCTAGAATAGATGAAAGCCTTCTCTACCAGGATGAAGAGGGCTCCTGAAGTAATAAAAGTATTGCTCAGAGAAATAATCCCATGGGGTTTAGGTTGCTACTCTGGTTTAAATTTGACAATGGGCTAGCTTTCCTAACAGAAACAGTGGAAATGATAGCTAAAGTTTTGAATATCACCTAGAAACGATATGTGACATATAGGCCTCAAAGCTCAGGTAGGGTACAGTGCATGAACAGGGCCACAAGAGCAGGAATTAGTAAATTCTGCCAGGAAGCAAAGCTTGATTGGATATAGCCCTTGCCACTTCCATCAATATTCTGCAATTTAAAAGAACTGGGAGAGACAGAATTGAACGGGCAGTTAGAAGCTCTAGGAAAAGTAGTAAGGAAGATCCCCACTTGGGTAATTGACCATATTCTGTTTAGTCTTTTGTGTCTGTAAATCCTTTATCTCTGGGGGATTAAGGATATCAAGTCTAAGGCAAGGATAAGAAGCCAGTCTCCCTCAAACCAAGGTAGAAGGGACTCTATACCATCATCCTGACCACACACACAGCAGCAAAGGTGGAAGGGATCCTCACCTAGATTCATCACAGCCAGCTGAAGAGAGCTTCACTGCCCCGTGGGAAGCAAAGGTAACTTTTAAGATGGTCAACATGCCCTGCTCCAGTCATATACTGGGAGCTGACTGGTCAATGCACGCTGAAGCTTGAGGAAGCTCCTCGAGGGACTTGTCTTAACTGGACTTTGGGAAAAGGGGTGGAGGGGATCAGTGCACCCACACCACTGAGCTAGGACAAAGGGTGACTCCTTTGTAGCTTTTATAAATGCGAAAGCACCCAGAAGGGAGCTTGCACTCATAATCAGATAAAGTACTCAATAGGTGACACAGGGAAAAGTGAAAACCCATATACATATTAGCCCCCCTCACAGTACAATTAAGGATTGAATAGAGAACCCAAGAGATGTCACAGTCCCTGACATCTAAATACTGGTCCAGACCAGGGAAATAGGAAAGCCCAGCCAGTTAACTCTGAAGTTTGATGCCTACAGCACCATGCAAAGGTGCTGCAGCAGCAGTAGCAAGAAAATTCCCAGCCCTGGGAGGTCCCTGTGGCTCAGAGGAGTAGGGTGCCAGCCCCATATACCGGAGGTGGTGGGTTCAAACCCAGCACTGGCCAAAAAAAAAAAAAAAAAGACTGCAGACAAAAAAAAAAATTCCAGTCCTGGTTCCAAAGCTTATTTGATTAAAGCCCCCAGGTGACTACTTTAGTCACCAGCCTGACTGGACCAGTTACTTTCCTGCTGTTAAAACTTTTCATAGGACCATGTATCCTCAAGTAGATAATAAATTTCATTAAACAACAAATCGCTGTGGTAAAACTCATATTATTAAGAACTCGGTACAGCCAAATTCCTGCACAAGATGAGTCAATGATTTGACTTGGACATAGACCAGTGGAAGATGAAAAGACAAACGGACCCCAATTTTCACTCTATTCCTCCCCCCTCCCCACCCTTCTTCAGCACATAGGCCTTGCAGAAATGGGGTTGTTAAACAAACATATCCTGCTGAAGAAACATATCCTGTGAAGACAAGGGGATTAGCCCAGAGTTACAGCAGACTCTTGTAAAACCACATTCCTATCCTTAGTTCCCCTAGTAACTAACCAATCCCCCATCCTATAGATCCAACTTTGCATGGCCTCACTTTGCTTTAAGGATTCCACCCCCACTCCCCCCCCCACTCTGTCCCCCACTCTCCCACCCCTCCTCCCCTCCTCCTCTCCACCCTTCCTCTTCTCCACTCCTCCACCCCAAAACCCCAACTGAAAGAAAGGTATAAAACCTTCCTCCCATTGTCATGCGAGATCAGAGAATATTTTAAGTGTGAACCTTTCTTGGTTGGCTGGCCAATAAAGGACTTCATACTCAATTCTAACAGTGTGTTGGCGTTTTCTCTACAATTGCACTCGGGTTGGGTATGACAACCTGACAATTTGTTCTGCTCAGTCAGATGCCGACAGGTACAAAGTACCACCACTGGGATATCCTCAGGGCGGCTGCCTAAACTGAATCCCCACAATACCAAACTCAGCAAAGCCAAAGGGAACACAGTGACACAGCAACAAGATTTCATTAGGTTGAATAGCCCCCCAAGTCCTGGGTCCTTCTCTCCCCCTACCCGTTTTCCCCCAAGTTATTTAGTGCTGTTTTAAAAGTCTGGGGCCACAAGCAGTCTTTTCCCCTCCCAACAGAGTAAAAGTTCCACAGATTGCTCTGTCGACCTGGTGGTCGGTGGTAGCAACAGTGACTCCTGCTTCTGGAAAATAAACTGGAGTCTTACAACAGGCAAGATCTTAGGATTGCTTCAGACGTTTGGGTCGACAGAGTCTAAGAAAAGGGCGCTGTGCTGAAGCCAGAGAGCGGTATGCTTCAGCCACCAAGTGGGGATGTGACACCACCATCAACTTCCATTCATAGGTCTCCAAGACTTCTGAAGTGTGATAGCTGATGAAATTCACTGCCTGAGTTTTCAGCTGATCTGCACTGTGGAGGTCCGCCAGGATAAGGATCTCTACAGCATTCTCCACAGACAGGTTATTGGAGAGGGCATTCTCACACATGACCTTCAAACGCTCCAGGGCGTACTTGTCAGCAGCTGCCAGCAAATCAACAGCCATTTTGCAGAGGTTTGGAGCCTTCCCCGTGTAAATGAAGGACATCATTTCCTTAAAAACTTCAGGCTCCATGTCATTAATTTCAACTCGATTTTTTTTGCTCTCCTTCATTTCATGTTCAAACATGGCACTAAAAACTGGAGAACGAGCTGCTAAGATAGCTTTGTGAGCCTGGAATTCCTGGCCAGCAACACATAAACAGCAGTCTGTGAACCGAGAATTCTCCCACAGTCCTCCTATCTCATCTGTAAACCGGCACTCAGGAACCTTCACCCTAGTCATAGTATTCTGGCCAGAAATGTTGACAGAATTTTGCACCAAATTCACCTCACAAAAGATAGTAAGCTTGTCATCAGGCAGAAGCCCTTGGGCCTCATCCAAGAGAAAATCTCTACGGATGAATTTTTTGAATCCCCAGTCTTTGCCTTGCACAAACCTATATGCCCGCTGACTCTCCATAGCTCTGGTTTCTTCTCTCTTAGCATTAAGGATGGAGAATTTGAATCTTGCCTGAACTTCCTTCTTTGGACGGCTGACCAGTAACAGGTAAAGTGACAGGTAATCTTTGCTTTCTTCATCTAGCCCTTTTGGGTTTACTCGCAAACACCATTTTAGTTTATCACTGGCTCCTGACGAAAAGGTTGAACTTTTAATGAACTCTCCCACTTCCCCCCGGTAAAAGCTAAAGTTATTGATGGCCCATATGTGGGAGAATTTCACTACCTTGATCTGTGTGTAGCACCAGCTCTCAGTTACAGGGACACTTGACATCTCTGCTGTGGGTGAAGAACTCGTCAGTTTGAGGTTAAAGGAGATTTGCAAAGTCGGGGGGTCAACGACTTCTGTTCTCTCTTCACCCTGAGTGCGGTGGCGGCCCCTGCTGGTCCAGTACCCTTGCGCTTACCTCATACTATCTGCAACATCCGGGACTGCTGCTATCGAACTACACGTAGCACGCAAACTCAAGCACACAATCTAGTTTATATCATTTTAAGGAACTTCTGTCCAATGTTTCAGAAAAAATATATATATATTGATGTGTATGTACATAATGATGCATATTATTCAGAAAATATGCATTGTGGCTTGGCGTCTGTAGCTCAGTGGCTAGGGCGCTGGCCACATACACTGGGGTTGGTGGGTTCAAACCCGAGCCTGGGCTTTCAAAATGACAAGGAAAACTACAACGGAGGAAGTACGTGGGTGTTGTGGTGGGCACCTGTAGTCCCAGCTGCTAGGGAGGCTGAGGCAAGAGAATCGCTTAAGCCCAAAAGTTTGCAGTTGCTAGGTAGCTGTGAGTTGTGACGCCACCGCACTCTACTGAGGGTGTCACAGTAGGCAGTAAGACGAGAGAGAGAGAGAGAGAGAGAGAGAGAGAGAGAGAGAGAGAGAGAGAGAAGGCCAGGCGCGATGGCTCACGCCTGTAATCCTAGCACTCTGGGAGGCCAAGGTGGGTGGATTGCCTGAGCTCACAGGTTTGAGACCAGCCTGAGCCAGAGCAAGACCCTATCTCTAAAAATAGACAAGCATTATGGCGGGTGCCTGTAGTTCCAGCTATTCCGGAGGCTGAGGCAAGAGAATCACTTAAGCCCAAGAGTTTGAGGTTGTTGTGAGCTGTGACCCCATGACGCTCTACCAAGGGGGCCAAAGTGAGACTCTCTCAAAAAAAAAAGAAAGAAAGAAAGAAAGAAAAGATACATTGTGATATATCTATTATATATTATATAATATATACATATAATATACATGTATATATATAATATACATATATCTATATGAAAAAAATTTTTTGAGACAAGGGTCTCACTGTGTTGCCCTGGACAGAGTGCCATGGCATTATCTTAGCCCACAGCAACCTCAAACTCTTGGGCTTAAGCCATCCTCTTGCCTCAGCCGCCTGAATAGCTGGAACTACAGGTGACTGCCACAATGCCCTGGTAGTTTTTCTAGTTTTTGTAGAGACGGAGGTCTTGGCTTGCTCAGGCTGGTCTCGAACCCCTGACATCAAGCACCACCCACATCAGCCTCCCTGAGTGCTAGAATTACAGGCTTGAGCTAGTGTGCCCAGCTGCATCATATATATTTTATAGGCATACAGATAGAGGGAGAGAGGAAATAGAAAATGGGGTAAAGGGATAGAGAAGTTGCTTGAACAATTTTTGCAACTTTTTTGGTAAATTTAAAATTATCTATATTTCACAAAGAAGATAAAAAGAAATGTACATACAGCCAGGTGTGGTGGCTCATGCCTGTAACCCCAGCACTGTGGGAGGCTGAGGAGGGAGAATCGCTTGAGCTCAGGATTTCGAGACTCACCTGGGCAAGAGTGAGACCCTGACTCTTGAAAAAAATGGTTAAAACCCATCTGGGCACCATGGCAAGCGCCTGTAATCCCAGTGGCTTCTGGAGGCTGAGGCAGCGGGATGCCCACAAGCTGCAGGAGTCTGAGGTTGCAGTGAGCTACCAAGCCACTGCACTCTGCTCAGGGGCATAGGGTCGGACTCTGTCTTAAAAAAAAAAAGAAATGTATATACATATATATGTATGCATTTTCCTACTGATGACACTTATGCTGCTTCAAATTTTCTGCCACTACAAACAGGGTTGCTGCTAATGATCTATGGGTTTTCTGAAGTGCCCCTTGCCAAGTGAGTGACTGAGGATATGATCTAGCCCCTACCCAGCCCACCACATCAACCAGTTGGGCACATCCACACTTAATCAGGGTTGCTTTTCTAGGAGTACTATCAGCTTGTCAAGCTGTGCACCCATGGGCTGCTTTCATCAAGAGGAGGCATCTTTCATAATTTAGACAAAGGTACTATGCAGCTTAGCAGAGGTCCTAATCATATGGACATTTTTTGAAAATTCTGTAGTAGACATTCTTGTTGGAATTGCCTGGCTGTAGGGTATGTTTGTTAAACTTTGCAAGGAAAGCATTGGCACACTCACTTCCAATTTTGTTGTGCTAATAATGTACACTGTTATATAGAGTATATGAGAATTCTCATTTCCTCATATTTCTTCAACTCATGATATAGTCATTATTTTAACTTTTGCCAAACTAGTGATTTTGAAATTAGATCCCATTTTTGTTATTCTCAAAATCTAATTGCTAATGTGATTGTGCATCTTTTCAAACATTTCTAGCTTGGAATTGATGGTTCAGATAATCCTCCACTTGCCCTTTCAGATACACTCTCCACTCTTCTCTACCCTGCTCTGTGCCCAGAAGATGATCTTTTTTTTTTTTTTAGAGACAGATTTTCATTTATCGCCCTCAGTAAGTGCTGTGGCGTCACAGCTCACAGCAACCTCCAGCTCTTGAGCTTTGGTGATTCTCTTGCCTCAGCCTCCCAAGTAGCTGGGACTACAGGCGCTTGCCAAAACGTTCAGCTACTTTTTGTCGCGTTTTGGCCAGGGTAGGGTTTGAACCCACCACCCTTGGTATATGGGGCCGGCGCCGAGCCCACTGAGCCACAGGCGCCGCCTCAGAAGATGATCTTTATGGATGGCGTGAAGAGTTCCCTTCCCCTTTGGCTTCTGATTGAGTTTGGCCAATTGGAGAGCACCATCTCCAGCAGATGGAGAGGTGTCTGTGGCTAAGTTCCTCTAACAAAGGCTACAAGTCCTGTTCAAGGATCGTCTTCTGTAACTAGAGTTTTCTGTGTTCTATTTACTATTCCCTGCCCTTACCCTGCTTTACCCTGGTGGGAGGTAACAGCTCCCCACTCTTGCTAACCTCCAAATAATTCAAAATATCTTGGTATATTAGTTTATTCAGAAATTCTCTGCCTGATCCTGCTTTCCTCACTGCATTACAAGTGTTGTTCATGACAGACTGTAGTAATGCTGTATAAGAAAATTTCCCCAAATTTATAACAACCATTCATTCTCCTTGTTCATATGCTATGGGACATCTGAGGCTATTCTGCTTCCCGATGCAGGTAGGGTGGGCATGGCTTTAGTTGCAGACTGTGTTCAGATCTGCTCCATGGGAATCACTGTGTGGTCCAAGCCAAAGGATTAGCAATGACTGGGTGCATGTTCTTCTCACAGCAACCACAGAAGAACAAGAAAGCAAGCAAAACCCCATGAGTATATTTAAATCCTTTATTCTTACATCACATCTGCTCATGTTTCATCAACTAAAACAAGTGATGACTAAGCTTAGGGTCAGTGGAGCAGTGAAGCACACCCCAGACCAAGGGTGGGGAGAAGTTGGGGGTGAATATTTACAAACAGTTATCCAATCTACCATAATTTCTTTTACCTTACCCAAACACTTGTGCAGTCTCTTCCTTTAATTCTCATCAGTTACCCCATTTGTGTGTGCCCTGATTCTTATTGGGACCTTGACTGACACTATTATCTTTCTTACAAATTTCTATATAGTTTTCCGTTTTCAAGTCCATACGTTTAATTTCTGCCCCCACTCCCACTGCCTTTTAGAGTAGCCCTTTTTATTTCCTTTTTTTATGTGCAACTTCCTCCCCAAAGGCCCTGCTCCATCTCTGGTATCAACTTTTCTCCACCTCTCCTGTCCTACACTACTATTCTACTATGCATATTTCTTCATTGTTATTTGTATTCATATGTAGGCCTCTTTTTGGTCAACATTTATTTAACAAAAAAATGGGCCACATTATGCAGTTTTCTGAATATTGTACTTCATAACAAAACTTTGCAAAAATCTCTCCAAAGCGGCTAGTATATTCCTCTTAAATACTGTTATAGTCCATGATGTCAATTCCATTTCCCTATTGCTGAATGAGGTGGATGCTGTAATGTGTTCCCCATATCCCTCCTTTAGGACTCAGGCACTTATTTCCTCAGCTGCTGAGTGTGTAGGCTGCTGATAGTCACAGCTTAATCACTTCCCAGAAATTGCTATCAGTGGAAGGGGTATACCACCTCCTCCAGATAACACCACATCCAGTGATTACTCAGTGTGGACGTACAAGAGCCTGGCCTTTTCACCCTAGTTTGGAACATTTCTGAATGGGCATCCAAGCTTCATATATTCCTGTGGGATCAGGTGAGGGCTTCCTTGCAACTGCATGTTTCTTTAGAAATTCTCTGCCTAATCCTACCTTCCCTCACTGCATTACAAGTGTTGTTCATGACAGACTATTTTAGATTTGGTGCTAGAAAGCAGATTATGAAAATGGATTTTGGAGTGTGATTACATGCTGTCTGGAAATGAGAATTGATAACCCTTGTTATGTGGTATGACACAGTTGTCAAAACTCACCAGTGGTGAACTGAGAGAGGATACCAATGGAAGGAAATTTACTGGCAGGTGCAATATCTCAAGAATTCAAGAGGTTCAGAGGAAATGATAATTATAAAGATTATGCAATTGAATAGTTATTACTAGAGGCTATTGATGAACCACTGACCATGGAAGGCTATAGGTGATTAGTCACCAATTTAAGATAAAGGTGAAAGCCAAAGGATCCAATCCCCCCATAGCAGAGGACAGAGAAATATAAGCACTGGGGGTCTATAAGCGTCAGTTTTATTTTGCAGTACAATCACAGTCCATTTTTTTCCACCCCCATATCAAGCTAATCCATGTATGAACTAAGGTCAGACTTTGCTACCTTTATACTTTTTTTCTGGGAAAATCACGCAAATAAGAAATAAGGCTGAGAGTTGGATGCATGACCTTCCAATATCACAACACAAGTTCTGTCCAATGAGTCCATCTGAGGAACCTTTGACTCTACTGGAATATTTAAATTTGACCAACAAATTTGACTATCTAATAGTTGATGGAGAAGCTTTTTACACCATTGTACATTTAAGAGGTTCATCTGTAGAGAGACAGTAAGAAGTATCAACTTTTATTCTGCCCATTAGGGAAACTTAGTTTATTGTCCTACAGGTCATCAATCAGGTATGCACCTAAATTAACAATCAGAGTTCTGTATTCTTTCCCCAATTACTTCCATATTCAAAGTTCTATACATATAAATGCTTTTTTAAAAAGCACCTCTGTAATTCTAATGGTTCTTCAATATATCTATGGATAAATAAAACTTTGACAGTTCACCAAAAGACTATGTGGGATTTATGGTAATAATTTGGCATGTGTCCTCTCAGGCAGTTTTTGAAAATATGGACACCTATTTCAAAAAACCTTTCTACATTCTTCACATTGTCTTGGCCAAAACTGGATCAAGATCTATTTCCTAAGTCCATAAATATGAACTAGTTTTTAAAAGAATCTTCATTTGGCACTGGATGGTTGGTTACTAGTAAGGCCTCCACCCCCAGGACCACCACAAAATCAATTTATAATGCAAGAGAAAACATTAGTCACTGCCATACTATTTTGAACAAGATATCATCCTCATTGACAGGACAATGGAGGGAAAGATGCCATATTCATTGAGACTCAACTCTTTTTCAATAGTGTCTGGCATTTATTGAAAATAGGGAAAAGACATTTGTATAGGGCAGAGTGCAGGGGTTCTTGTGTTGAACAAAAGGCACACGTCAGAAACAGCTGCAAACTGAGACAAGAAATGGATTCAGAGCAAAAATAACTAGTCCATGGGAGAAAATGAGTGACTGGATTTGGCCACCAAGCACACCTGGGTCCTGGCAGCCATCTGGCAGGAACATAAAGAGTTTTCTGGGAGTCCAAAGGAAATGGATCCTGCTGAAGGTGACAGGCTGGCTGGCCTCTTCAGCTCAGATACCTTACAGGTGAGTCCAAATCACTAAGAGTAGCAGTCTGGTAGTGGGGTGCCGTGGACAGCAATAGCAGTAGCAGAGGCAGCGCAGGTGTGCAGGCAGAATGACGCAGTAGTCTGGCAGTGTGGCCGGGGGCGTAGGGGTGGACAGTGGCCGGGTGTGGGTGGTCTGTCCAGCGTGTGACAGGAGCCCAGCTTGCAGTTGGAACACAGGACAGCGTCCAAATGGCATGAGAGGGGCTGGACTGGCAGGAGAGGGCAGCGGCGCGCTCCCGAGTGAGGCCCAGAGACAGCAGCGCTAGCCTGGAGTGCTATTCCTGAAACAAAGGCAAGCGCGACACAGGAGGGGACAGAAGCGCATGGGAGATCGTAGCGACTCAAAGGGGGGGGGGTGGCAGGAGGGCGCGCTGGTAGCTACCCTGGCCATGGCGACTGGCGCAGAGAACCCTCCTCAGACCACACGCCCCCAGGCCCGAGGATCTCCCAGCTTAGAAATCCTCGTCCTCCTCCCATCCAAAGACCCGCTTCATCTCGGCCAGGAAGCCCCGGTAATCGTTGAGGAGGGGGCTATCCTTTTTGATGTAGGGGATCACCCACTGCAGGGCCGGCCCGGTGAGGCGGGTGATGAGGAACGTCACCTTCAGGGCATCGCTGGAGAACGTGTTCTCATCCACGAACATGTAGGAGCCCGTCTGCACGATGAACTCGGGGAGTCGGTCGGTATCGCCGTCAAACGTCTCAGGAAAGGGAATCGGGTTCCTCCACCGACGGGTCGCGGGCCGGATGGGCAAGGCCAGAAGGGCCTTTATCAGCTGCACCCGACCATCCATTGTGCTGCGTTTGCTTTGCTCTGCTCCGCTGGGCTGCACTAGTCTCTGCAGAGGTCAGCATCAAGGCGTCGCCGGAAATACGTGTCCAGGAAGGCGGGCCCAGGCCTGTCGTAGGCCAGGCCATGGGCGGGGCACTGGTACACTCGCGCGTAGTTGCTACTGCGCAGATGCATCGGGGCACAAGCAGGGGAAGGGGAGGACCTGGGGGAGAGTCTAATGTGAGGGGAGGGGCCGAGTTGGAGGGGCCGGGGTTATGATTCCCAAAGCGGTGTGAGAGAGGAACCAGAGAGTAGAAGAAGCCAGGACATCTGGCGATGTAGCTAGAGGGAAGAGCTCACTAGGAGAGGATGTTAAGAGTCCAAATTTTGGCAGTGAAGAAGGTCTCCCTCTGCACCTATCCCTGCCTTCTCACTCAGCCCTTGCACATTCTTTCAGGAACCTTTGGTTATGGACTCCACTAGAATGAGGTTTCATGAACACATTTCCCTCTTCTTCGTGCATCTCTCTGCTACAGTACTGGCTCCTTGGCCGCAGACATGGTTCCTTTGCAACATTACTAGATAAGCCCCAAATATTAGTAAATGTAATCCAGAGAAGCATAATCAAGGAGTAATGCTCCATGAACAAACAGTTAATGTAAGGAGGGTTAAATGTTAAGGAATCTCTTAATTTGTTATAAAAGCTGCCTGTAATTCTCTGCTACATTGACTTGACTATAGTTGTATTCACAACACTACAGCTTATTTCTTCAAGGCCAGGAGGAGAGGGAGTTTGCTTACAAGATGAAGTCATGCATAATGTAACATAACCGTGAGAGTTATTATATCTCATCACTTTTGCCTATTCTATTGGTTAGAAGACAGTCACAATCCCCACCTACACATAAAGGATTGACCAGGAGGTTGGGATGGTGGGGGCCACCTTAAAGTCTGTCACAGTATGGCTATAATAGTTTGATGATACATTCACCTGTTGAAAGACATTTGGCATGTTTACAGGTTTTGGCAATGATAAATGAATAATCTATAAACATTCACGTACAGATTTTTGTGTGAGCATATGTTTTCAATTTTTTTTAGATAAATGCCTGAACAATAATATCTGTGTCATATGGTTCCTAATAAAAACTCATCAAACTAAGAACAGAAGGGCATTCCTAAGTATAAGGAAAGAAATCTATCAAAAACTTATAGCAATCATACTTAAAAGGTGAAAGCCAAAATGGTTTTCACTCTTAGATCAAGAATAGCACAGGTATGCCCACTCTCACCACATCCATGCAATATTGTATTGGAGGTTCTACATAGTAAAATAAAAGTAAAGAAAGAGGAAAAAAAGCATCTGGATTGGACAAGAAGAAGTCAAATATCTGTTATTCATACACCACAGGATCATGTATATAGAAAACAGGTTTTCTACATCTATAAAAAATTACTAGGATTAAGAAGTGAGTTTAACAAGGTTCCAGAACATATATGAATATACAAAAATCAAGTGTATTGCTGGTAACAAACAAAGGAAATTTAAAACTGAAAAAAATCATAAAAATTGGGTAGGCACACATACCTCAGTGAGGAGGCGGATTCAAATGCAGCCCAGGCCTGCTAAACAATTACAATGGCAACCAAAAAATAGCTGGGCGTTGTGGCAGGCACCTGTATTCCCAGGCACTTGGGAGTCTGAGGCAAGAAAATGGCTTAAGCTCTAGAGTTTGAGGTTGCTGTGAGCTGTTATGCCACGGGCACTCTACCGAGGCCAACATAATGAGACTCTGTCTCAAAAAAAATCATAAAAATATAAAAACCATGAGGGGTAAATATAACAAAATACTCCAGGGACTCATACTCTGGAAACTATAGAACATTCCTTACATAAAAATATAAAAACCATGAGGGGTAAATATAACAAAATACCCAGGGACTCATACCCTGGAAACTATAGAACATTCCTTACATAAATTGCAGATTATTTGAGTAATAGAGTTATATATGTTCATGAGTTGGAGGACTCAATATAATTAAGATATTCATTCTTCCCAAATTGATGTATGGATTCAAAAGTCCCAGATAATTGTTTTATGAATAAAAACTAATTGATTTTAATATTCATAGGGAAATGCAAAGTACATACAGTAGCACAAACAGCTTTGAAAGAGAAGAAATAGTTGAAGGACTAACATTATTTAGATTTCAAAATTTATAAGAAACTTACAGTAATTAAGACAATGTGACAAATACTGTCACCTTTGGTGCTCCGAAGGGACTGATTTCTAGATCCAAGCAAATACCAAAATCTGAAAAGGCTTAAGTCACTTATATAAAATGGCATAATATTTGCATATAACCAATGTACAACCTCCAATATACTTTAAATCATATCTAGATTACTCACAATATGTAGACTAAAGAAAAATCAATATTTTAAAGAATTAAAGTAATTTTTATTCCAGAGTCTTAATTAGGACTGTAAACTGAGGCCAATACCCTGGGAGCAGCCCATGAGAGTTCTTTCCATTGAACCATGTCAGCACAGCCTAATGCTTATGCATAGATGGTAGAGGGTTCGTACATGCAACCACATGAAACTTGCTCTCAAGTTACATTAAACCAAAATAGCATGAAGATTTGGATATAAAAGTACAAGTGGTTACAGAAGACAGAGGCGTAATCACTAACCCCATTTATCTTTTAAAGAATACAGTGATTCAGGCAAGAGACATGGGGGTAAGGCATGTCTTCTAGTTTGTTTTGTCTTCAAAGTGTTCCTCCAGTGATCCACATGTAATCACAGAGTTAGAGACTTTGTGAAATTAAGCTGGCAAGTAAAAATGAGCAAATACAGTTTCTTACATTTGTTACTTTCTTTCACAAATACTTAATATAATGAAAATGTCATATATATAGTTACTATACTGTATAGCCACCTAAGCAAGAAAGAACAAGACCTCTCATAATAAAAATAGAAAAATTAGCAGGACATGGTGGTGGGCACCTGTAGTCTCAGCTACTTGGGAGGCTTGCTTGAGCCCAGGAGTTTGAGGTTGCTATGCACTAGGCTGAGACTCTGCAACTCTACCCTGGGTGACAGAGGCAGACTCTGTCTCAAACAAAAAATAAAAAATAAAATAAGATAAAAGTCAATAAATGAATTCATGATTAAATTCTCAATAAATAAATAAAAATTTGTTGTAAATTTTTATTGTTATATCATTATTTTTATTGGTTTTACCACCGAATTTTTTTTTTTTTTGCAGTTTTTGGCCAGGGCCGGGTTTGAACCCCCCACCTCCAGTATATGGGGCCAGCAGCCTACTCCTTTGAGCCACAGGTGCTGCCCCACTGAAATGTTTTTAATATGCAGTTGCTTGAATCTGCAAGTACAGAGACTACAGATACAGAGGCCCAACTGTTGATGAATGGGACTGAATGTAGAATTCTAAAGCTAGACCTAGCAATATATGCACGGCTGATTTCTGGTAAAGTTGTCAAGACAATTCAGTAGATAAAAGCTAATCCTTTCAAAAATGACAGAGAAAAAACAAGATATCTATTTAGAAACAATACATTTTGATCTATATCTCTTACTATGTATAAAAATTAACACAAAAAGGTTAATAGAACTAATGGTATTATAAAACTCCTGGAAGAAAATGGGAAAAATCATTTGCAACCTAAGATTAGACAAAGACTTCTTAGCTATGACACCAAAAGCACAATGCATAAAAATAAAATTAGGTCAGGGCTGCGCTCGGTGGCTCATATGTGTCTTCCTAGCACTTTGGGAGGCCAAGGTGGGTGGATCGCCTGAGCTCATGAGTTCAAGGCCAGCCTAAGCAACAGGGAGACCTCATCTCTAAAAATAGGTGGGCAATTGTGGTGGGCACCTGTAGTCCCAGCTACTTGGGAGGCTGAGACAAGACAATCACTTGAGTCCAAGAGTTGGAGGTTACTGTAAGCTATGACATGAGGGCACTTTCCTGGGTGTGAGAAAATGAGACTCTGTCTTAAATAAAATAAAATAAACAAAATAAGTTAAATTGGAGCTCATCAAATTTGAAAGCTTGTAGTCTTCAGAAGACAGTAGTAAGAGAATGGAAAGGAAAGACACAATATGGGAGAAAATACTTGTAAATGGCATATGGAATGAAGACGTGAATATGGGACATATAGAACTTTCAAACCTCAACAGTGTAAAAGTCAAAAACTTGATAAAAATGGGGAAAATATATGATGAAACACCTCACTAAGAAGATAAATGTATGACAAACATAAAAAAAGATGTTCAACATACTTAGTAAGTGCAGATAGCAGGGAACAACTATTAGAATGGCTGAAGCAAACAAAAAATATTAAATCTGAAAATACTGAGTCTTAGTGTGCTTGCAGAGCAACTTAATCCCTTGTCCCGGGTGGATATAAAGTTTCTGTGCAAAATTCACATGAACTTAATGGCCACCCTGTATATTACTGGTGGGAATACAAAATATCAAATTAACTTCGGAAGACATTTTTGGCATCTTATAAGATTGTTTCATGCACCTTTACAGACTATAATTCCTCCTCCCTTGAGATAACCAGTATTCTGAATTCTATAAGCATTTAGTTGTGCCTATTTTTGACATGGATATAAAGTGGAATCATAAAGTATATACTATTTTGTATCTCACATATTGGACTCAGTGTAGTATCTGTACCATTCATCCATACTGTCACATATACTAGTATAGTATACCATTATTTGTATATGCCATAATTCATTTAGCCATTTGCCTAATCTGGGAATATATTAAAAGGATCATACACTGTGATTAAATAAAGTTTGTCTCAGGGAAGCGAGGTTGCTTTATCTCAAAAATCAGTCATTTTTACTACACTAACCAAAAAGCAAACTTTAGTACAAAGAATAATGATCCCCCAAAGATGTCTGCATCCTAATTTCCAGAAACTGACAATATAAAGTAAAAGAGAATGAAGGTTGCAGATAGAACTAAGATTGCTAATCTGTTGCACTTGCAATAGGCAGATTATCCTTGATGATCTAATTACACTTACTTTTTTTTTTTTCTTAAACAGAGTCTCCTTCTCTCACCCAGGCTGTAGCCTTAAACTCCTGGGCTCAAGCAATTCTCCTGCCTAGACCTCCAAAATTGCTAGGTTTAGGCTGGGTGTGGTAGTAGCTGGAGCCTGTAATCTTACTACTCTGGAAAGCGGAGGGAGGTGGATTGCTTAAGCTCACAAGTTTGAGACCAACCTGAGCAAAACTCCAGACCCTGTCTCTACTAAAAATAGAAAAACGGAGGCAAGAGGTTTGCTTGAGCCCAAGAATGAGAGGTTGCTATGAGCTATGACCCCATCGCATAGTACCCAGGGTGACAGCTTGAGACTCTGTCTCAAAACAAAACAAAGCAACAACAACAAAATTGATAGATTTATAGGCATGAGCCATTGTGCAGAAAATGCATTTGACTTACTTCATTTCCTACTATTAAGGAATAGATAAGGGCAGGGCCTTTGCTCAGTGGGTAGGGTGCCAGCCTCGCACACCAAGGCAGGTGGGTTCAAACCCTGCTCAGGCCAGCTAAACAACAATGACAACTGCAACAACAACCATAACAACAACAAAATTGCTGGTAGGCACCTTTAGTCCCAGCTACTAAATTGTGGTAGGCATCTTTAGTCTCAGCTATTTGGGAGGCTGAGGCAAGAGAATCACTGGAACTCAAGAGTTTGAGGTTGCCGTGAGCTAAGATATCATGGCCTTCTAGTGAGGGTGACCAGATGGGATTGTGTCTCAAAAAAAAAAAAAAAAAAAAAAGAATCAACTAGCAAAAAGAGTAATGAGCAAATTCCACCATTTCCATTATCAAAGAGAAGTTACTCTTTTTACTTCATAGGCAGTATCAGGTATTTCTGAGTGATAAAAGTCCTCATATTAGGGGGCCAAACAAAATTTTTCCTGCTATTTAGTTCTCTCCTTGAATATACATGAGGGGTCGCAGGACCAAAGCATGAGTATAAACTGACCGGCAGTGCCTTATTTCTTAAGCCAATATGGTAGCATTTGAGGCATTAGGCATAGTCAGTACTTGTGGCCAAAGGGGCATGGACAGCACCCTCACATATGGGGGAGGAGTAGCATATATGCCTTCTAATTCTTGTGCTGACCAGCTTGGCCTTGGACCACTTCTATTTAACTTCAATGTTAATTGAAACTATACAAATCTTTGTTTTTAATCAAAAACCACTTGGGAAGAAAGACCTCAATGAAACTTTTTTAATGACAATATATTAAATTATATTTTTTATTTCATTTTTTTTTTGAGACAGAATCTCCCTTGTCACCGTAGGTAGAGTGCCCTGGCGTCCCACCTCACAGCAACCTCAAACTCTTGGACTCAAGCAATTCTCTTTTCTCAGCCTCCCAAGTTGCTGGGACCACATGCCCAGCTATTTTTAGAGATGGGGGTCTTTCTCTTGCTTAGGTTGGTCTGAAACCTGTGAGCTGAGGCAATTCACTCGCTTCAGCCTCCCAGACTGCTAAAATTACAGGTGTGAGCCACCATGCCCAGCCTTAAATTATATTTTTTAAATGACAATTATGATTCTAAAATAAAATTCCAAAGTATGAGATATGTCCTGCAAAGAACATCCATTCCCAGAGAACAGAAACCGCTACTTATGGTAGTGAATTTCCTTATATTGGCATAGAAAATGCCTCACAAATTTCAAAGGAAACATATACAGATCACTAGGGACAGATCTGGATTAAATGACACAACATTCAACATGCAATTATTAGGTGAAATGAAATTCCAAATGGTCTCAAACATCTTCAAGAGGTCTATGGTGGCCTGCATTTTCAGGCATTCACTGTCATCAAACAAGAAACACTGTGCCAATCATATACCTGATGTGTGCATTTTTACATTGAAGTACCATAAAACAGATCGATGAAATATGATATATAAAGACTAAAATTTCACTACTTAAAAACAATAAAATGGTAAAAGAAAAGAAAAAATTCAGTTAAGTGGAAGTTGGAAGCTATTAATTGTTATAAAGCGAGATGCACAAGACCAGTCAGAAAAATACTTTTCTTATTTGCAGACTGTAAATAGCATAAATGTTCTAATGCAATGTTTACGAAAAGGGTCAGAACCCACATTTAATAGAATAGAATGAGACCAAACATGTGAATCTTCTGCAAAATGAAATTCTACACCATGTACTAGCAGCAGACAGTTTACAGGATTCTCTGTTTTAAAATATCAAGGATTCAGCAAACTGATTAAGTTTTGTAAGGTAAATTGAGATTACTCCCAAATTTTTTTTAGAAAATTTCCAAATAGGGACATGACTAGAATTTAAGAAAAAAAAACATATATATGCATATACGTATACATAGATATATATCAAACATACAATTATAAAGTTAAAGGCACTCAATTAGGTATTAATTTTCTTTTCTGTAAATTAAAATTTACACCAAAACTTTTAAAGGCAACTCAAGAGGAGCAACAAGACCAAAATAAACTCGAATGCCCTGAAGATAAATATGCAAAATCAAATACCAAACAAGTCCACTGTTGCCTGACAGGAGAAAATAAGGGAAATCCACAGTCCTTGTAAATGACAAGAGCCCAGTGAGATAATCTATTTCCAGTGCACACAGGGAAATACATTCATTTGGTAAATATTTATGGAACAAAGGCAAAAACAAAATTTAAAAAATTCAAAAAACTGCAATGTCATGAAAATTTCCCATGTTATATTGTAAAATAAAACAAAAAATAAGATCCCTGAGGGCTTGATTTCCTTCAAGGTGTTATAGCAGAAAGCTCTTGCAAACAGATGCTATTTTCATTATTCATAAACTGCAAATAAAACTTTCATGGAAAACACATGAAAAGCATTAGGACCATACTTGCTTGAACAGGAGAATATTAAACATACAGCAAATTTACATAAAAATGCAAAACAGCCTTCCATGGAGACCAAAGGCAATACAGGATGTGAATGAGCCCTAAACCTTCCCTGGATTGTTTCTTGATTTTCAATTGAGATTAGCAGAAAACTTTCTTTTCCTTTTTAAGGCAGTATGTGAAAAAGACTGATTCCCAAATGTAAGCTAACAAATGATGTGAGATGCATATTCATGGTGTTAAATGAAACAAAACAGGCCATAAATGCAGCTACATCATATTCCCACAAATGCTCCCTCAGGGTGTTATTTTCATCCTTGTTAGGTAGAAGATGACAGAAATGTGGTTTCTGATAACAACACTGAAAAATAGGGGGCAAGTACAAAATTTAAAGCTGCTGTCCATCACCCCTGATGGTTAAGGACTGGGAGCCTGTTAGGAACTGAGCCACACAGCAGGAGGTGAGCAGTGGGCTAGCCAGAAAAGCTTCATTTGTATTTACAGCCACTCCCCATTGGTGGTATCACTGCCTGAGCATGGCCACCTATCAGATCAGGGGTGACATTAGAATCTCATAGGAGTAAGAACTCTACTGTAAACCCAGCAAACTGAGGGCTCTAGATTGTGCAATCTTTATGTGAATCTAATGCCTGATGATTTGAGGTGGAGATGTAATGTACTTGAATCATCCCCAAACCATCCTCCTCCTCTCTTCACACATGCACCCCCCTCACCCCCCCTCCCAGGTCTGGGAAAAATTGTTTTCCATTAAACTGGTCCCTGGTGCCCAAAAGGTTGGAAAGTGCTAAATTAAGGGAATACACATCACCAATATCCTATAAAGTAAAAGGCTAATAAGGCCCCTGGTGGCCAACGTCATTCACTGTGTTGTCTCAGACCAACACTGGCTCTGCACCTGACCTTTCCACATTTGTGAGAAGAAAGCACCACAAATAATTAAGACCAGGAAGAAAATGATCTGAAATCAATATTTAGACAAAGAAAATGATAGTAAAGTCCTATCGTGTTACATCATAAAGGACAGCACTAAGTCCAAGGTGGCTAAGAAACCTTCTCTAGCATAAACCCAAAAGACAGTCAGACACTTGCTTAGGTATACCATAACACATCATGTGCTTAAATTTGATCAAAATCACAATACAAACAGCCAATTTACAATGACAATTAATTAAACTTACATTTTCATGATTTCCTGAGAGGCGCTATGTTCACACCTCCCTGAGGGCCTCCACGGAAGACACACTGAATAACACAGACTTTTAAAAGGTTGGCCATGTGGTGAGGCTTCTTTATTATCCTATGGGCCTATCTCGAAACGTCATTGGAGGATACAAAATGATTGACAGGGAAATTGCCCACTCGCTCCACATCTATAAACTGAAACTGCCCACACATCTTGGCCCAGTTAACCAACTTAACTCCTTGCTCCTATTATTATCACCTGTTATACCTATCCCATCCCCTAAAGTCCAGGTCCACTACTCAGATCTTTGCACACCCAAAAGAAAATGTTCCCTTCTTTTCTGATTTTGGAAATCTTGGTTACCCAGTTGATCCATGCCCATATTGATTGCCCTCTCCACCAGGAAGCCTTCCATTGCTTACTCCTGGCCCTTACATAGATGGGAGTTGCTCCCTGCTAGTAGGTGGACATAAGGGAAGACACCAGAGGTCAGACGCAAAAGAATGATGTGGTCTCTGGGGAACAGGTAACAATGGTCTGGGTAAGGTGAGATGGAGACAAGGTTTTCACTTGGGATTTTGAAAAGCCAAGTGAGGTTGTAGAAACTATGGTCAGGTCAAAGGAAGTTTCCTAGAATTGAGACAAGCAATGAATTAAAGATGAATTCACTTCCCTTTTCAGCATTTTCACATCCTTTAACCAATTTTGGAAAATCTGCTCCCTCCCCTTCAAGACTCCCAGGTATGGCTCAGCAATGGTAGCTCAGCGGTTAGGACTCCAGCCACATACACCAGGGCTGGCTGGCTCGAACAGCCTGGGTCTGCCAAACAACAATGACAACTGCGACAACAACAACAACAACAAAAATAGCTGGGCGTTGTAGAAGGTGCTGTAATCCCAGCTACTTGGGAGGCTGAGGCAAGAGAATCAATTAAGCCCAAGAGTTTGAGGTTGCTGTGAGCTGTGACGCCACAGCCCTCTACCGAAGGTGACATAGTGAGACTCTGTCTGAAAAAAAAAAAAAAGAATTTTGGAATTTTGTTCCTTTTTAGGAAAATAATGCTACTGATTTTTATATCTTCTCACAATTTTATTGTCAATATAATCAGACAGCCAGGTTTACCTAGGATTGAATCAGCTTGAGTGTTGAATGACTCAAATTGTGGGAGAAGGAACACACAGTCACCGGGTTGTGTTGTTGCAACAGATAATGATGTCACCCTGTCCATTATAGAACATCACAGCTGACAGTAGTTGAAAGATATGGCCTCATACACCTCCATTAGTGGTTGGAAGAAACAGCAAAATGAAATTGGTTAGGTTAAGTTTTAAAATATGAATTAAGGCTGGATGAGGTGGTTCTCACCTGTAATTTTAGCCCTTGTAGAGGCCAAGGTTGGTGGATTACTTGGGCACAGAAGTTCAACACCAACCTAAGCAAGAGTGAGACCCTATCTTTACTAAAAATAGGAAAAAACTAAATGGTGTATGCTTATAGTCCCAGCTACTTGGGAGGCTGAGGCAGGAGGATCACTTGAGCCCAAGAATTTGAGGTTGCTGTGAGCTATGATGATGTACTTTACCCAGGGTGAGAGGGTGAGACTGTGTCTCAAAACTCGGTGCCTGTAGCTCAGTGAGTAGGGCACCAACCACGTACACTGAGGCTGACAGGTTCAAGCCCAGTGTGGGCCTGCCAAACAACAATGACAGCTTCAATAAAAAGAAATAGCCAGACGTTGTGGTGGACACTTGTAGTCCCAGCTACTTGGGAGGCTGAGACAAGAAAATTGCTTAAGCCCAAGAGTTTGAGGTTGCTGTGAGCTGTGACACTATAGCACTCTATTCAGGGTGACAGCTTGAGACCCTGCCTCAAATAAATAAATAAATAACAAATAAAATAAAATAATAAAATAAAATAAAATAAAATAAATATGACTTAGAAAACAAACACAGCAGAGACGGTCAGACTGCTGTTCAGGGCTAAGAACACAGGCATGGTCCTTGATGGGAGATGTTTCTGCTAGTGTCTGGCTATTCCTCTGCCAGCTTAGAGAAAGCTTATCTGAGAGTTTTTGCAGATTTGTGATTTTAAGAGAAGACAGTGACAAAGATCCAGGGAGTGGGAGAGTTGCTACAGGCTTTGTCCAGCAATCAGTGAAGTGATAGATCTGGGAACTTAAGCTGCACATAGGGTAAAAAAAACGCCCAGCTATTTTTTTTTTTTGAGACAGAGTCTCACTTTGTCACCCTTGGTAGAGTGCCGTGGCATCACAGCTCATAGCAGCCTCAAACTCTTGGGCCTAAGTGATTCCCTTGCCTCAGTTTCCCAAGTAGCTGGGACTACAGGCACCTGCCACAATGCCTGGCTACTTTTTTAGAGGCAAGGTCTCTCTCTGTGTCAGGCTTGTCTCTAACCTGTGAGCAGAGGCAATCCACCTGATTTGGCCTGCCAGAGTGCTAGGATTATAGATGTGAGCCACTGCACTTGGCCTCAAAACTGCATTCTTGATGTGAATCCCATCCCAGGATCTGCCCACACTTTCCCCATGTGTACCAAGCTTGTCTGTCTCTCTGTCTGCTTCTGCAGATAGACACAAAGCTGGGCTCTGTCAAGTACTGCACAGTTTCGTTTTCTCAGATTACTTATTTTCACCATCTGTGAGTCACTGGTCAAACATTTCCCATCCTCCCCTCATCCTAGGGCCATGACTTGAGTTCCCACATCTATCTGGTAAAAACCACCACTCCTTTTTGATCTCCCATACAATCTGGGTAGTGGTAAATCTACAGGCTGGAGAAAGGCTAGTTGGATTCATGTCCTAGGTCTACTTCCAATCCTCTGTGTAATCTTGGGAAATTTTTCTTTTTCAGATTCTGTATCTGAACAAGGAGCAAACCAATAAGGACCCATGTTATTCAACCATCAGGACATTCATTGACTGAGTGGACAGGCACCTGCTTCAAACCAAGCTCTGACTTAAAGTGAACTGTGTTTTTGGCATAATCATATCTTCCTACATGTCCACATTCAACCTCATCTCCTGCACCATCTCAGGCCAAGTTAATGTCCTTTCTCTAATCTGTTGTCCACTGACCACTCACAGAGTCTGAAGCTTGTAATACCTTTTCCAGTTCTCCAATAGTTTTTTACACAAATGTTTCTCTTCATGTTAGTTTGACTATCATAATTAATACAGCAACTCTTCCTGTAATTCTTACGTCCATGCTGCCTCTCTACACATTAAATTTATCCACTTATTTCTGTCAGTCAGCAAAGTAGATTATTCTTAGATGTAATACACTCCATATATAGCAAGACATATAACCAGGGCTAAATGAGCAAAAATGGAGGTACTGAAATAATACCTTTCATTCGGAGATCACCAGAAACGTTTCCCCACAAAAAATTCCCAAACCCTCTTGTCCACTGACCAGTTCTGCCAGACTAGGCAGAATATGAGTGGAGCTCTCACAGGGGAACTGGCAAGAGCCCTTCAGGAAATGATGCATGACATTGAAATGTACCTTCCATGAAAGTTGCTGGATTAGACACAGAGAAAGGGGGATGGTCTAGACTAGGGTGTGGGGGACGGGATGGGGGCAGTGTGTGCCCAGGAGGAGGAGGGTGAAATAACACGGGCTGTCCGTGAAGAATGCGCACTCTGCCTGCCTGGACAAGATAGTGAGAGATGTAGCTGAGCAATGAAAGGACAGTTACTGTACGCTTGAAGAATCTCTGGCAGTTTAAAGCATGAATGAGAACATCCAATTTTCATTGTGAAGCTACCATTTGAGTGTTAATGTGCAGAATGTACTGAAACACAGCAAAACAGGAAAAACAGAGGCCATT
>CAUYTI010071212.1:0-20330 GCA_963575145.1 Galago senegalensis
AAAAAATAGCCGGGTGTTGTGGCAGGCGCCTGTGGTCCCAGCTACTTGGGAGGCAGAGGCAGGAGACTCGCTTGAGCCCAGGAGTTGGAAGTTGCTGTGAGCTGAGATGCCATGGCACTCTACCCAAGGGGACAGCCTGAGGCTCTGTCTCAAAAAAAAAAAAAAAAAAAGAAAAATTGTGCAATCAATACTAATCTTAATGGATGTTGTTTATATGTCAGTATTATATACCTTAATAAATTTTAAATAATATTTGATCCTACTTATTGAAATCCATTGATATATACCATTCTGTAGGTTGTATATTACTTTGGGAAGCTATAGAACAATTTGGTTATATTATTAGTACCACCAAACCTTGTGCTTCTGTAACCAGGTTGGATTTTGCCTAATTTCTTGAAACGTCATTTATTACAGAATGGTGGACTTGAGCATTAACTTTGTTACTTACTTTTTATACATTCCTTCTTTCTGATCATTATCTAGGTCAGTTTGACAGAGACAGGGGATAAAATGAATATGGTTACTTTTGGATGGAGGGGCAAGAAGTAACTTCATGTCATGTGCCTAGAAATTCAATTATCCAGTTGGTATTGTCTCAGTTTCTTCTTAATGAATCTGTTACTTTGGCTTTTCTTAATTCACTACAATTACTGTAATATATTTCTAAAAATAATGTTACATGGAGAAGTTAACATAAAATCCGGTCTTCAGTCATGAAAATAGATAGGGAAAAGTAAATGATATCAAAATCTTTATTACATAAAAGAGGATTAAATTATACTGAGGATCAGAAATGAGATATTGAACATTTGTCCTCTACCATATAAAATGTCAAAAGTTGAATTTATACAGCAAGAAGTAGAGTGTTCTGCAAGGGGAGTAATTAGTTGAGAATTTGCCGGAGTAAAGGACATGGTAATGATAATGGAAGGGTGATTTGCAAAAGATCTTCCTCACTTAACAAGAAAAGTATGGTTCTTCCCAACTGTAGAGGTTCCTATCTGAATCTAGTCATTTGGAGGAAGGGGGTGGAGAAGGCACAGAGGTGAGAAGATTTCAAGGGATACGTGAGAGACACGTCTGTGTCTTTTACAACTGTATCAAAAATAGTTTATCAAACATTAATTGAACTCTCATGGAATATGCCATGCTAGATATTGGGGATAAAAAGATGAACTGTCTTCCCTGAGGTGAAGAAGCTTGCCACTTTCAGGGGGGAAGAGGTGAGACCTGAGGCATGAGTAGTGGTCTGTTGACATACGAAGAAAGCAACACACTTCATCCAAGATAAGAAAAAACAGGAATCAGAAATGTAATATTGTCTCAAAAAATGGTTACAGAAAGCTAGATTAGAAAACCTGGAGCCCAGAAGCTTAGATTTAACTTTTGCCTTTATCTTAGTTTTATGAGAATGACAAGGAATTTTGTTTTGCTAAAGGGACCATGGGACTTGTCAAAGGCATACAAGTCTCAAGGTCAGGGGCTAAGACTCTGAGACACTTGTCATTTTTACAGTTTTTTTTTTCCCCTGATGCTAGAATTTTGAGAATAATACACATTGATTTGATTATTATATTTTAGGTATGAAATGTTGATATAATTAGTATACATAAAACAAAACTACTTTTTGGCATATGAAATGAGACATTTTGTTTTGCTTAGTAAAATGTTAACCTTTTGGTCACCTTAGATATTTGTCTATTTTTTGTTTTATTTATGAATATTCTGTCTTCCTAAAAATTAGGTTTCCTGTTAGTTGAAATTACGTTTGAGTTATTCTAATTACTTAAAAAGTAACAGAAATATGTACATATCTTTTTTTCTCAATTTTATAAAATTTATCTTGAAGATAAAAAAGAAGTAGTAAAATCACTGAAAATACGACTTTGGAGTGATAGATCTTTATTTCCAGCTTTACGCTCGGAGCAAATTCATCTCTTTATGATTCATCACAGCTCACAGCAACCTCCAACTCCTGGGCTCAAGGGAGTCTCCTGTCTCCGCCTCCCAAGTAGCTGGGACTACAGGCACCCGCCACAACGCCTGGCTATTTTTTTTTTTTTTTTTTGGTTGCAGCTGTCATTATTGTTTGGTGGGCCCAGGCTGGATTCGAACCCGTCACCTTAGGTGTATGTGGCTGGCGTCTTAGCTGCTTGAGCCACAGGCCCCGAGCCTTTGCTGAGCCTTCTGCAACATTTTATTAAACTTCAACATATGTGTAGAGGATTTTTTCTTTTTTATCTTATGTGAAAAATCTGACATTTAGATCATTGTCACTGATTGCTTATATTCTTGGGCAGTGTTTTTTTTTTTTTGTTTGTTTGTTTGTTTTTATTGTTGTTTTACACGGACTTGCTGAAAGTGATCAGGAATGTTGTGATTATGTGGTATCTTCTTTGTAGTTTGAAATCAACCATAATGAGATTATTTACCCCATGATTAGCAAAGGGTATGACTCAGAAATTTCTCTTCTTACCAAAAACTAGTTTGACCTTTAATATAGGGCTTCTTGGCACAATTATTCTAACATTTTGGGTGGATAGAATAATTGGATTGTATTTGAAGCATAATATACTTCTTAAAAATTGTAAATTCTGTAATACTGAAGTCCTAAAATTTTCCCTCTGTTGAGTTCACCTTTTTTTGTCAACCATTCCAATGACAAAGAGCCATCATTCTCATTTTATATCTTCTCAGCCTATTTAATAAGAGAGTACATGTTATTATTTTTGAAATCTGGTTGTATTTACTTTACTATAACCCAAACCAGACTGTGATTATATATTACTCCACACAGGATGTGAAGTACCAAAGGTAAGATATTGAAATATTTAGATTGCTTTTATTGAGTAAAAGGAAACTTGAGGGCAAATATTTCATTTAATTTATTTTAATGTCTCTAAAGTTAATGAACACAAAGCCCAAATTGGCCATCTTCTTAATGCTTTATTTATTATGTCAGCATGAAACTTAACTTTGAGGATAGTATTGAAAAATAGTTCTTTGAGATTATGAGATGGATAGTTCTCAGAGATTTTGATTTGGTGGCTTCTGTTTAGTAAAGTTGCTCTTTCTCACTGCTAATATTGGATTCCACTAAATTATTTCCATTTAGGGAGACATTTTGGCAAATTCATCTTTAGTTTTTCTGTGACTGTTGGCATCAGCTATGGAGAATCTGAGGCAAGGTTCACAGTACCTTTGAGTAATTATTTAATTTAGAACATCAATGTAATACACTGTATTTAAAGTTTTATTTTGTGATATTAATGTTTGCACAGAAATGATTTACAAACAGTGGTCCATTGTTTCACTCTCAAACAACTTGTTACTTGTTGAATAGCTAAAGCTATCCAGGTCCTTCTAGAATGACTTTGTAGAAATTGTGTATGAAGCAAAGATAGTAGAATTTCTTTTCCTAAAAAAACTTGGTGCTTAGAGACTTTCTCTGAACACCAGAGAAAGCTGGGGAAAGCCAGCTATTAGAGACAATCCTAGCTTTCTCTTTTAAAACTCACAAAGGCAAGACACTTCAGAGTATAAATGGTAAAATCTGGAATCCTAGGTTTCTTTAGGAACTCAGTCCTCTTGTGGGAGAAAACAGAGGGGAGTATGTCATGATTAGATATTAGGTACACTCATAAAATGTTGGAAGACAGATATCTTTATACTTCGTTCTTATTTAAAGAAGAGCTGTGTTTAGGGGCTGCACTTTCTCCTTATTCAAGCAATACAAAAATAGCACTTCCGTGAAGTGTACTCTAAATAGGAACTATTATGTGTGACACAGCTTTAGAGGGTAAATCCATGGGGTCTGATTTTTCATTTTTACTTAGTTTCACTAAGTCTTTCAACTAGTATTACTTTTAGGTTAGGAATGGTGGCTGAAACCCTTTGTTTCTTACATGAGTTTCTTAGATTTTTTCACAAGCAAGACTAATGTTTTACTTGCAGTGACAGGATTTTTTTTTTCCTACAAAAGCACTTTTGTGGGGATCTAGCTAACTGACGTTTTTCAAATTTATTCAAGCAGTTTGTAAGCGTATGATGATTTGGCAAGGGAATTAGACAAGAGATTGTAAGAAACTCAATTAACTTCTTAGTGGGAAAAATAAAGAGGGTAGATTAAGGAAATTGACACTTGAGTGAAGAGTTTAATATGACTTTGACTTAAATATTCATAATATTCATTTTACACACACAGTTTTTAAAGCTCTAGTTCAAAACAATTAAATTGCAAATAGTATTGAAAGAGAAAGAATTTGTATAGTTGTATAATCCAGGTGGAGAAGATGCTCCAAGGTCAATCAGTCAGTGACTCTAAATGGAGACAAGTACCAGCAAGACAATGATTAAAATAAATGACCTGTGTTACCTATTGCAGCTTCTATCTGATTTATTCATGTGTGAATCTGACTTTTTGTCAGTAAAGTTTCTGGTGACCAGAAACTTTTAAAGTCTTTGTTTCCTAGGAGTTTGGTAAACTCATTTATATCAGTTTTTAGAATTTTTTTGGAATGTCTTATGAATTGCTCTAGGCTAATGGAATTAGTTGATAAGGAAAAAGAAATAATGAAATGGTGCCCTCATTAAAAGTTATCTGGTCTAGGCTTGGTGCTTATAGCTCAGCGGCTGGGGCTCCAGCCACGTACACTGGAGCCGGCAGGTTCAAATCTAGTCTGGGCCTGCAAGACAACAATGACAACTACAACCAAAAAACAAACAAACAAAAAAGCCACGTGTTGTGGCCAGTGCCTGTAGTCCCAGCTACCTGGGAGGCTGAGGCAAGAGAATTGCTTAAGCCCAAGACTTTGAGATTGGTTGCTGTGAATTATGATGCCACAGCATTTTTTTTTTTTTTTTTGAGACAGAGTCTCCATTTGTCACCCTCAGTGGAGTGCCATGTCATCACAGCTCACAGCAACCTCCAGCTCTTGGGCTTAGGTGATTCTCTTGCCTCAGCCTCCCAAGTAGCTGGGACTATAGGCACCCACCACAGATGCCACAGCATTCTACCCAGGGTGACAGCTTGAGACTGTCTCAGGAAAAAAAAAATGTATCTGGTCTAAATGAGAAAAAACAAAATTTGCATAAGTCTAACAAATCACTAGTGGAGAAAGGATACATTAAGTATGTGGGTAGTCAGAATTATGCATTCTGGAACATAAGACATTTTGAGAATCTGGAGTGAGATGGTTACTCTGTGAATATATTGGAAAGATGAGGAATTTTGAACTATGATTTGAGTCTCAGGAAGGGAGAAGGAAGCTGTAAAGACAGATTCAAAAGCAGGAATGGATGTGGTGACTGCAGGAAGAGCTGTCTGTAGCCTGATGGGGATGCGAGGGGAGCCAGGTGAGTTTTCAAAGGCACTATGTTGCCCAAGTCCTGCCTGTTCTTTCTAATTTATTTCCCATGATTTCCAAAGAAGTGTTATAATCATTGGGCTGGAGAAAATTAGCTGAAGGACTGGAATTTCATTAATAGTTCCATTTTTATTTTCTCTATGGTCAGCTTATATTTCTGAATAAAAACCCCACATTGGACTCTTTAATTAAAAGAGCCTGAGTGCTCCTCTATGAACTAAGACTTGGTACAATGCCAGGAAGCACAATAATCTCAGCCTTTCACCTTGTGGAATAGACATTCATGGGGAAGACAAATATTTAGCGACGGTGAAAATGCTACACAAGAGAACTTACAGAGGGGACTGGGAGCATCGTAAAGGGTACCTGAGATGGTTGGTGAAGGCCACCCCAAGGAAGCAAAACTTAAACAGGTCTATAAATGCAATTGAACAACCTTTGTAAATCTCTTCCAGCACTGGCTGAGTCTAGTAGATTTTATTTAGAAGTAATTAGGTACTTGAATCATGTATGTGATTCTGAAATCAAAGATGTAAAGCCCTTTAAGACATACTTCCTCCAAATCTGAATCAGAGACTCGACATCTAGAATGGTGTAGTTAATGAAAATGAGAGTGGGGGGTTATTTCAGATGAAATGTTTTTGTGCTTTATTATTTTTAATAAAATAAACAGCAGCATTTCTTTCTAGCTGCTCCCCTCTGAGGAGTTGCACTGAAGCATAATAATACAATTATTTTTTTGTGAGAAAGAATAGTCTGCCCTGCTGGGAAGACAGAGCAGCGTTTATCCAGGAAGGCCACTGTGAATTATATATTGCTCACCTAACGTTGGGATGCCTCATGATTATACATTGTGATTTAAGCATAAATTAACTCAAGGAGTGTTGATTTTGTTGAAAACCAGGTTTGCTAAAATTAAGGATTCTGTATTGGAATTAATCCACGGAAAGAAAGAAGGATGGACTAGTAGAGAATGGTTGAGGGTGTGTGAAAATGTAACTCACTGAAGTCTATTGTAAAATCAAAAATTGGGAGGGCTGTGCCATCTATAATTTCTCCACCACCCTTGTTATCACGGTGGGTAAATCACCAAGCTGCATGGGCAACAGCTTGGGACTGTCTCAAAAAAAAAGAAAAAAAAAGAACGGATGCGGCGCCCTTAGCTCAGTGGGTAGGCCACCCTGAGTCTGGCAGGATTGAACCCAGCCCAGGCCAGTTAAAACAACAATGACAACTGCAACAAAAAATTAGGCAGGGCAACAAAGTGAGACTCTGTCTTAAAGAAAATTTTTTTTTCTTCTTTGTCTATATTAATTTTTTTTGAGTCAGAATGTCTCTTGGTCACCCTTGGTAGAGTGCCGTGGCATTTGCCATTGTTTTAACTGGCTCGGCCACATGCACCCGGGCTGGTGGGTTTGAACCTGGTCTGAGGCTGCTAAACAACAATGACAACAACAGCAACAAAATAGCCGGGTGTTGTGGCAGGCGCCTATACTCCCAGCTACTTGGGAGGCGGAGGCAAAAGAATCATTAGGCCCAAGAGTTTGAGGTTGCAGTGAGCTATGACTTTACTACATTCTAATCAGGGCGACCAGCTTAAGACTCTGTCTCAAAATTAAAAAAAAAAAAAAAAAGGAAAGAGAAAGGAAAAGAATGGAAAAAAAAAATAACCAGGCACCCAGGACGTACCACCCAGCAGGTACATCGTATGTGTCATCACACACTTCCTTGGTGATGGGCACAACTGCAACCCTGACTTTAACCTTAGAAAAGCAAACTATGTAGCCTAATTGTTTGTACCCTTATATTAATCTGAAATAGATCACTGAGTCCTGGCAAGCTTCTTTCCTCAATTTCTCTGAAATCCTCATTTTCTCCTTATTCTGGTCCATGCCACCACCATGTTTTTGGCTTGGCCATTGCTATCCACTGGACTTTACAGCCACATTCTGATTTCCATTATTCTTCATGATGTAGCCAGAGTCCCCTTTTGTAAGTACAATCCTAAACATGTTAATTCTGTAATTAAACTCATTGAATGGCTTTTTATTACCTTTATGAGGAAATCCAAAATCCCTCAAATGGGCTATAAAGACTATAAAATCTGACAAATAATTTTCTGCTTCTCAGACTTCATTTTTATCTCTATCCCTTTGCTCAGTCTTCTCAGTATCACATGTTTATCATATTCTTTCATACCCCAGGAAAATTGCATGGGACATTTTCCAAGTCTGGAATTTTCTCTCTTGTTCCTTTGGCATTGGTCATTTATGATTTAAGGCTCAGTTAAGACATCATTTTTATCAGCAAGGTTTTTTCTGATATCCTATGATATTGTCAGGGTTCTGCCCTGGGGTCAGGGTCCTTTAAGACCTGAGGAACAAGCAGTGATTGGGGAAAAGTAAAGTTAAAAGTGGTGAGAGATAAAGAGACAAGACCCAGAATAGTTTTTACAGATGGGTATAGGGACCACTGTTAGTTTGTGGGGCTTCAGCGAATGACCCTGAGTCTTTGTTCCACATAGCTTTTATTGAAACTTTTTTTTTATTTCATTGAGGAGAGTAAGTTGAAAAGTGAACAAAAATGTCAACAGTTTTTATTAGTATGTTAGTTTTTATTTTTATCTATAATTATTAACTTTAAGGATCTGGGCAGCCTTGAGAAATCTGGAACCTGAGCCTTGTGTGGGGGCAGCCTACTGTTTGTGGTTATGTACACAGATCCCTTGGGGGAGGTTAGACCCTTCTAGTTTCTCTGTGGAGCAGATGTGAGGGAGTCAGTTCTCCGAAGAATCAGTGGAAAAGAGATTTTCTTCTTATTTCACCCAAAGGTGTTTATCTCCACAATTAGGGTATAAGCCCTCCTGCCCATATCTCAGGACTTGAGCTGTTCTCTTGAACTCTGCCCTGGCCATGATACAAATCCCCACAATGAATATTTGCTTCTTGAAGGTTGTTGACTATGGACTGGGCAGGGGTCAGGCTGGTTAATGTTCCTTCCCAGGCCTTGAACACAACTTCTGCTAAGGCCATTGTTCTCCAGAGTGCCAACAGACCCAGTAGGTGTGTTTCTAAGCTGTATCCTTTACAGGCCAGGCATTCAGTAAAAGCAGAAAATGTCCAGACAAGTAATTGAACTGTTAGTTTAAAAGTAAGCTAGCTAAACTTTTTTTATTCTGCCTTACCCAATTTGGGTCTCTGTTTTTTCCCCCTTCTGAGGGTGTTTTCCCTTGCCATGACTGGGGTCTTTAGTCCCCATTCTCCCTATAAGTATCATTAGATTATCCTGCATTTTGTACCATTAGCCGTAATTTTTATAAGATGTATTGGTCCTCCAAGTAGTCTCTGCTTAAGTAGAAGAGGTCTTAACCACCCTGTGTTGTATTAAGAAGCCTGAAGAATGTGTCATTCAGATAATAATGTTTAATTGTCTTTCCTCTTGTCTACCTGGAGAGTAAGTGGTCATTTAATGTGGTTCTGTATATGCCTGCCAAACACAAGATTGAGATATGTATATATTTATATTTATTTAGTCATTCATTTATTTGCCATTGATCATTCAAAAAATTGTTATTTTATTCCTATTGGGTCCCTATTCCTTTGAAGCACAGGGTAGGGGCTTATTCTATCCTTAGTAAGCCCATATTTTAATGGAAAATCAAACAATGAAACAAATGGTTACAATAAATGATCATCTCCCATGTTAGTAAATGCAGGTGCTTTTTGGATGTGCATCACAGAGGGGATTGAGGAGATCTCATTCTAGAGGCCCAGTATTTCTTGGTAAAAGAGGAAACTCTCAGAGTCAGAGTTCTCTGCAACACACACTAGTGTTCACCACTGATGTTTAATTAGTGGTTATATAATGTTAGTGTAAACATTGATGTGTTCAGTAACTATTACTGGCTGGTGCTATTTTCTTGAATCTTAAATCATGATATAAATATCATAATATTTTTCTATATACTTAACTATATTTAAAGGATTTTAATGGCTTTGTATCAAAAGTACAATGTTCCCCTAATTGACTTACAGGTTCAATGCACTTATTATCAAAATGTTAACTGCTTTTCTTTTTGTAGAAACTGATAAGGTGGTCTTAAAATTAAAGAAAACCTTTGAAAATCACATGGAAATTCAAGGGATCCTTAATAGCCAAAATAATCTTGAAACAGAGCAACTATTGAAGACTCAGAGTTTATGATTGTCAGTTACTAGAAATTTATGGTACTCAAGACAGTATGGGGCCAGTATAAATTGAGAGTACCCAATAAATCCATACATCTGTGGTTAATTTTGTTTCAATAGTTATGTCAGGATTACTTAAGGGCAAGGGTGAGGGGAGAAGAATAGACTTTTCACAATAGTCCTGCATCCACTGGATATCTATGAATATATACAAAAAATATCAGGCTTCTTATTTTATACCATATATGCAAACTAATACAAAATAGACTAAATAATTAAATGTAAAACTAAGAACCATAAAATTCATAGGGGAAATGTAATTGAAAATCTCTTGACTGTAGAGTATTGATTTCTTAGAAATGACATCAAAAGCACAAGTGAGCAAAGAAATAATACATGAATTGCACTTCATCAAAATTAAATTTTATGTATCCAAGAACATGGTCAAGAAAGTAAAAAACAGTACAAAAAAGAAGAAAACCTTTGTATGTGTCTGGTAATACTCTGTATCTAGACTATATAAAGAATACTCAACTCAAAAATTAAATGGCAACCTAATTAAAAACTGACTAAAACATGTTACTGACATCAGCAAAAGACATAAAAATGGGAAATAAGCACATGAAAAGAAGCTTAATACCGTTAGTCATCAAGAACATAGTATGATGCTATGGCTATAATTTAAAACATAGAAAATAATAAAGGTTGGAGAAGATCTAGAAAATTGGAAACCTCAAACACTTCTCAGGGGAATATAGAATGGTCAAGCTGATATAGAAAACAATTTGACAACTTCTCACAAAGTTATATGTGGATCTACCATATAGCCTCTTATTCTAACCCTTAGTTACATACATAAGTGCATTGAAAACATACATTCCTACAAAACTTTTACATGAATGTTCATAGCAGTATTCACAAGAACTCAAATGTTATTTGAAAACAACTGAAATGTCAATAAACTGACGAACTGATAAATAAAACATGGTATTACATAGAATGAAATATTCAGTAATAAAAAGAAATAAAGTGCTGGCACATGGTATAAAGCAGATGAAACATAAAAGCATCATCTTATGTGAAAGAAGGCAGTCATAAAAGACATGTTGAATGATCCAGCTTCCGCAGTTGTGTAGAATAGGCACATTTACTGAGACGTACTGTACATGAGTGGTTGTGGTCTTTGGGGTATATGAATGAAATGAGGACATGGGGTTTCTTTTAGGGGTGATAATATGTGCTGAAATTGATTTTGGTGGAGCTTGTACAACTCTGTGAACATGCTAAAACCATGATTGAATAGTTGTGTGCATTTGGTAAATTGATTTCTGTCCTTCAGTTACTTAATAGCTCTTTCTTGGTGCCTGTTACACGTCTGGAACTCTTATAGACACTGTGGATACAGGAAGAAAAACAACTAGATGCCCTGTGATGATGGGCCCAAGGACAGGACAGGAACATGTGGTCTGTATGGCAGCAGATTGTATACCGTATGTGCCTGACATGTATTTTCTAGAGTCCTTGCTAAGATGTGCAGACATACAGAAGTATTTAAAAAATTAGAAACAAAAGAATAGCCACAAAATTATGGGTGAGAAAACCAAGGCCAAGTGAAGCAGATTCCACAGCGACTACTTTCTGGTGTGTGAGGAAGAACAGTGATACATGTTATTGATGAAGATAATTCATGTTACGATCTTTAAGTCAAAATAGGACATGGAAGCTGAATAAGCTTTTTAGCTTTTTTTTAATTAGCAAAATTTTATAACGGTAAATACTACTGTATTTTATAACAAGAGAGTGTTGACCCTTTGTCATAGAAATACACCCAGAGTTTCTAGTTTTTCACTTGTGAAACTCGTAGTGTAAAACTCTCACTATGGTTAATGTTATGAAGAACATGTTAAATTGCAAGAACCAACATATTATGATCTGGGTAATATTAGTTAACAACAGTATAAATACTCTAATAAACCACTTACACGATTAAATGGAATAAAGTAACTTATAAGATTCACATTGTACTACATATAATCTATAGTTCCAAAATATTGTACTAATAATTATGGCCTAGTAGTTTTCCAAGTGAACCATTGTATAGAGTAAGTCAAAAAAGAGAAAATAGATTATTTTAGTTAAGAAAGACAATGTCTTGTTGTTTTCTGTCTTCTGAGTAGACTTGATCAAAGGTTATCAACTTTAAGAAGGGTGATCCCCTTGTTTCTAGGTGGTATGGACAGAGGAACCCATCTGGTGGTTGAAGTAGAGACAGACCTGTTGCCAGTGAAAAATAGTGCTGGTTAGGGAAAATCCTTCATGAAGGAGATTCTTAGAGAGGTTCTTCCTCACTTTCCAGGTTAAGTCTCTTATATCTAGGTGTCTGTATATTTTGTAAGACTAGGAAATTTTCATTAATTATTTTCTTAAACAGAATTTCCATACTTTCTGCTTCCCAAGACTACCGTGAGTTGGCTCGGCGCCTGTGGCTCAAGTGGCTAAGGCACCAGCCACATACACCTAAGGTGGTGGGTTCGAATCCCCAGCCTGGACCCGCCAAACAACAATGACGGCAGCAACCAAAAAATAGCTGGGCGTTGTGGTGGGCGCCTGTGGTCCCAGCTACTTGGGAGGCTGAGACAGGAGACTCGCTTGAGCCCAGGAGTTGGAAGTTGCTGTGAGCTGTGATGCCATGGCATTCTACCCAGAGGGGATAGCTTGAGGCTCTGTCTCAAAAAAAAAAAAGAAAAAAGAATACTATGAGTCCTAAATTTGAATACATTATACAGCCCCATATTTCTCCAAGGCTTTGTTTGTTCTTTTTAATTCCTTTTTCTTTATTTTTGTCTGACTGGATTAATTCAGAAGACGCATCTTCAAGTACTGATATTTTCTCTTCTGGATGGTCTAGTTTATTGCTGAAGACCTCACTTGTATTCTGTAATTCCTTCAATAGTTTTTCCATTTCTTTTTTTTTTTTTTTTGAGACAGAGCCTCAAGCTGTCCCCCTGGGTAGAGTGCCGTGGCATCTCAGCTCACAGCAACCTCCACTCCTGGGCTCAAGCGAGTCTCTTGCCTCCGCCTCCCAAGTAGCTGGGACCACAGGCGCCCGCCACAACGCCCTGCTATTTTTTTGGTTGCAGCCATCATTGTTGTTTGGTGGGTCCGGGCTGGGGATTTGAACCCGCCACCTTAGGTGTACGTGGCTGGCGCCTTAGCCGGTTGAGCTATAGGTGCCGAGCCAGTTTTTCCATTTCTTATGAGTTTGCTGCTGGGCTCTAATATTCTCTCTTTGAAAGTCTATTCAAATTATGATTATTTGTAATTTGGGTTCTTTTTTCTGAGGAAAGCCAGTGTCTAATGCAGGTGCCCTCAAATTACACCCCGCGGGCCATTCGCGGCTCTCAGGGGACATTTATCTGGCCCACGGCGGGGGGGGGGGTTTGCTGCCACTGCCTGTCCTGCTTAGCAGCCGACTCATCCGGGGCCTGCAGTCCCACCCTCCAATGGTCTGAGGGATGGTAAACTGGCCCCCTGTTTAAAAAGTTTGAGGACCCCTGGATGTCTCTAGTCAGCTGTCTTAACCCTCTTCTCTATTGTCTTTTAATACAGTGAAACTGAACAATGTGTTATCTTTTTTCCAGAAGAGCAGAATGTCCCATGGCTAGTTCATTGTCTCTACTTGCTTGGTGATAAAAAATATTTAATAATTAAAATTTCCCATTATGACCATAAAAGTCACTGTATCCCACAGATGGGTAGGGCCTAGGCCTGGGGTAAGATCTCCTGACACCTGGTCTCTAGGATTAGCATAACACAAGGCATATGGCCATCAGTGGACCCTACGTGGCTTTCAAGGCCAGTGCTGAATCATGTCAAGTTTCCAGGACACTGTTGCCCACCATATGACAGAGCTCTGCATTGGCCATTTTATCCACACCCTCCCAGTGCCTAAATACCAGGACAGAACTCAGTGGAGGTGGATGAGGAGACATCAAAATGCAGTGCCTCCCAGCCTTCTCCACATCTTGCCCTGCAGAGTTAGTGGTCGTGGCATATGTCCCTGGTGGTAGGGACTGGACTCTGTAGGCCAAGGACTGATAACTCTTGCAGTTCAATACGCTTCTTGCTTGCCTGAAGAATGAAGGAAGCGAATGTCTATCTACAGCACAGCTTTCCTCTGGGAAGCTCCACCGTGAAGCATTTATGTCCCTCAGTACTAGCCACTGATTCTCTTTATTGTCAATCGACGTTTTCTCGTGTGGTCTTCAATACCTCGTCTAGCCCACAATGATCAGTGAACACTCCAACTCAGTGAACTCCTTGGTTTGCATCTGGCCGGTGTTCACTGTGCTCGGGAAGGGTATGAGGACCCTGGGATGGGTTTGTCTTCACTTTGCTAATTTCACGTTTACCAACTAAGAAAGAAATACATAGAATTTTTAGATTTTTTTTAAATGGACAGATTAAATTGTATTTATTGTATACAACATGGTTTTTTAAAGTATGTAAACGTTGTGAAATGACTAAATCTAGCTAATTAACATATACATTGTCTCTCATGGTTTTCATTTTTGTGGTGAGAACAATCATATTCACTTTGTTAGCATTTTTCTTTTACTTTTTTAAAATTGATGAATGCACTTTTATATATGTACTAGAGTAAATAAATATAGTGTTTTCAAATATGTGTAAATTGTGGAATGTCTAAAGATAGCCAATTAACATGTACATTATCTTACATTTGTGGTGAGAACACTCACCACATATCCACTATGAGCATTTTTCAGAAATGTGTCATTAATTAGAGTCAATGTGTTGTACAATAGATCTCTTGAACTTGTTTATTCTATCTAGAGGAAATATTATATCCTTTGACCAACATCTCAGCAGTCCCTCTTCCTCTGTAATTTTTGAAGTCTTAACATTTCAAGAATGTGTGGTTTAACCGTGTGATCTTTTGATTCACTTTTCTTTTTTTCTCTTCCGACTGGTCACACTGGGGATGCATTGACCTGAAGGTCCAGCGGCTGACTTCTTTGTCTTCAGCACTTGATTTGATTTTTGCTATCCATCCTACTTTTTAAAACTAGAGTTTGTTCTTTTATCCCATTTTCAGCTATTTTTTATTTGTGTTCATGTTGAGCCTAGAATAAGCAGATGAGGCACACCACACTCTGTTGGAAACGTAAGAAAATGTAAATAGTTACAGAAATACAAAACCTGAAAAGGGTATGGTAGATCATTGTAGAGTTGTTGTTAGACATTTACTAAATTCTTCACTGAATTATAAGCTGCATTTAATGGACTTGATTATAAGTCCATATAATGTATAAGCGTGATTTCTGGGTATTTGAAATTGAAGAGCCCACCTCATTCCATCTGACCAGAAGTGGATGTTTGATGCTGGATATCACAGTTGAGCAAGACACTATGTATTTCAACATGACCACCAGTTTGGTCCAAAGAAAGGAAACTTTCATCCAATTGCATAGGGGCTCTAAAAACACTCCACATATATTGCCGAACATATAGTTATAACCTTGTGAATAAAGGAGTAACTCTTAAGGAAAATATCCACAACATCAAAATATAGTAAAAATACATAATATTTTAATTAAAAATAGGACAAGCTTCCTGAGCCTTTCTAGGTAAACATGCAGTTTTTAGTTTTTACCGAAAAATATTTCTTTGAACTACTAATGAAGACAATATTTAGATGTTAATATGTAGAACATTAATACATTATAAATGATTTTCATACTGTAAAGTTTAATATATTTTAGTCTAATTGAAAAACAAACCCCAAGGTTATTGTTTTATATCTCTGAAAGGTATTATTTTTCAAATTTAACATGAATATTTCAGCTTTCCTTCTGTCACCGATTATAATGCTAGTCTCTGTAGTCTCCCTTTCAAAAACTTTTTAATTTTTTTTTATTTTCTTGTTAAAGAATTAAACAGAATTTTCATATTTGCTCATTATATATTAGGTTTGAGGTCACATGTTTTATCTATTTGAAATTATAGTAACATACTGAAAACATTTTTAAGGCATTAAAAAATTAGTACTATAATAGATGAAATTTTTAAAATGTAGGACATTAAGTTAATGTGACAGAAACTTAACTCAAATTCACTTATAAACCCTTTTAAAGAATGTGGGGAAATTACTGGATCACATGAAGTAAAAAAATGCAGGAACTGACGGTCTGCTGACTTGACCTAGTTCCCCGTGTACGTTATCAGAAGTCTCTAGGTCTCAGCAAACCTTTAGTGCAGCCGTTCTCAACCTGAGGGTCGCAACTCACAGGAACTATCTTAAAGGGCTGTGGCATTAGAAAGGCTGAGACCCACTGCTTTTGTGTATGGAGCTTTCTTTCTCAGGCAGGTTGTCTCCAAGTGGGAGCCAAATGCCCCAGGACCACTAGCTTTACCATTTTGCCAATTTAGCAACTTCAAGAAAGAAAGGTCTTATTTTCCATTTATCAAAATCTCCTGCCTTTTCTCTGAAATATCTACTAATATTCTCATTGGTCGTTCTTAGGTCATATTCCCACCCTGGAACCACAATACAGGGTCAACTAGTGTGACAACTGAGAGTTGGAGAAGGTATTCTCAAAGAATGAATACAAGGTAGCAATGAATGGGGGAAAAAAATCTAGGCATGAGGATGTATATTTTAGAATAATTAAAGATACATTTTATAATGACTATATCATTGTTCAGAGTTTGTCCAATATCTACAATATATCTGTAACTATACATTAGTATAAAAACATAGGGGACATAAAAATTAAAAAATATAGATAAAAACATAATGGAGTAAGAAACTGACAAGCTTTGGAACTGCTACGTAATTCTATGAGCATAATGGGGGAAACATTTGCTTTAAAATCAGAAATAAAACTCTCTTTCATGTATTACATGTTCCAAATTAATGTTTATGTGGAGATACTAATATAATAAGATGAAAATTTTGAAATGTACTTCCTGTCAGATAAAAAACATTACATATGGCTATATAGCTGAAACGAAGATAATCTCTTGTTAAACAGTACTGGGACTAGGCCAAAGTAACTTAGCTGACTTTTCCAGGAAGAAAACACTGGAAGAAAAACTGTAAAATAACCAGTTTCTTCATCAAAACTAACAGCTTACCCTTGCCAACTCCCTTATTGCTAGATTCACCAATCTAAATAAACTCTTCCCACTCTCAAACACTTCTCTTCCTTGTAAGACCTGTCTTCAAATCACCCCAGCCAGGCCCTGCAATCCTATAAATATCTCTCTTCTCAGGGCACAGATTATATGATTCTTTTTTATATGAATTTTACACAAGAGGCACATTTCCAGTGAGAAAATACCTTAATCTTTGAATAGGCCTAATGCAGTGGAAGAGAAATGAGGAGTGACTACTCATGGGTGCCTAGTTTTTGGGGGGGAGATGAAAGTGTTCTAAAATTGATTGCAGTGATGATGATATAACTGTGAATACACTAAAACCCATTGGGTTGTATAATTTAAATGGATAAATTGTATGACATGTAAATTATGCCTCAAGAAAATTGTGTTACCTTTTAAAAATCTACATAAAAAGATGGACTTAGAAAGTTGAGCAAAAGTACATTTGGAAAATTCTTGTCATTAATTTATTTAGCCAATACTTATATATGCCTATTCCATTTTTGAAACTATTCTAAATGCTGTGTATATAGAGATGTGCAAAGCAGCTACATTCCCTGTGATCATGGACCTAAGTACAGGCCCAAAACCTAGGGCGTAGACGGCAGCAGATGACTCATAGGTCATATATATCCTCCAGAGTCCATGGGAAGAGATGGAGCTGCGTGGAAATAAAGTGAAACCAAAGACCACAACATGATACCAATGGGTTGAAAATCATGATCCAATTGAGTCAATTTATAGTCACTTCATTTGATTAAAGATTCACATTATCATGTACTCTTACATGGCATATTTATTGTATGTGAATATATCTCAATTGAAGAATGATAAAAAGTTATGCATATATACACATGTATATCTAAGTGTATGTATATGTATACACATAGAGAAACCTTGGTCTGTGTTTTCTAAAAGTTGTTCAACTAGGAAGAATTTTAAAAATTTCTTCATATGTAATGGAAAATACCTCTAATTGTGTGTGTCAATGCCTATATTGAAATCGATAGTAGGTAGTATTACCATCTAAGGCAATTTAAATAAGATTTCAATGTTTATTTACATGATGAAAACTGTATATACTATTACAGAAATTGAGTTACTTTAAAAATAAATATAAATGTTTTAATATTTTCGCTACCTACATTTTGTCCTTAAATTGTTCAGATAATTTTTTCATTTTATTTCTACTGTGTGAAGTCATTTATTTTTACTAATTTACAGATTAGAGGGTAAGAAAATTAAAACCTGTTTAATGTTATGGCCAATGATTTTGTTTTTTCCTACTTATTTTCTTTCTGCTATTTTTGAATAATCCTTTTCTTCTTCATGGACATGTAATGCCTCTTATTATATGCTACGTCATTAGATATCCTTGTTTCCATGTCAGGGCAATCTATAATATTCCCAGTTATGTCACTTATGTGCCTATACCACATTGTTTTAATTTATATGACATTTTAATATCTGGCAGGAAAATGTTTCCCTCATTACATTTATTTTACTTGTTTATTCTTCAATTTAAATGTTAGAATTGTACAGTCAAATTCCAAAGGAAAAAAGGGAATAAATCTCACACATAATTAGATATACAATTCAGGTAAAGATGAAAAGAGGTGAATTTCATAGATTTGAGGAAATCTGAAATTAAAATAATGGCAAATAATGATAATTGTGTGTTTCTTTGTAGTCCCAGCTACTTGGGAGGCTGAGGCAGGAGACTCGCTTGAGCCCAGGAATTGGATGTTGCTGTGAGCTGTGATGCCATAGCACTCTACCCAGGGGGATAGCTTGAGACGCTGTCTCAAAAAAAAAAAGAAAAGAAAATAGAATGTATTGGATAGTATTCCGTCTTTTTCTATGGAAAAGGTTGAGTAGTATAGGTACTAGTTCCTCTTTAAAGGTTTGGTAGAATTCTGATGTAAAGCCATCTGGTCCCAGGCTTTTCTTTTTAGGGAGATTTTGTATAGTTAATGCTAATTCAGAACTTGATATAGGCCTGTTCAACATTTCCATTTCATTCTGGCTAAGTCTTGGGAGGTGGCATGCTTCCAAGTATTGGTCGATTTCCTTCAGATTTTCATATTTCTGGGAATAAAGTTTCTTTTAATATTCATTAAGGATTTTTTGAATTTCTAAGGGGTTTGTTGTTATTTCATCTTTAGCATTTCTGATTGATGAAATTAGAGATTTTACTCTTTTTTTCTTGGTTAGGTTAGCCAAAGGTTTATTTATTTTATTGACCTTTTCAAAAAACCAACTTTTGGATTTATTGATCTGTTCTATAATCCTTTTGTTTTCAAGTTCTTTTAATTCTGCTCTAATTTTGGTTATTTATTTTCTCCTGCTAGATTTGGGATTGGAATGTTCTTCCTTTTCCAGTTGCTTGAGATGTCCTATTAAGTTGTTAACTTCCTCTCTTTCCATTCTCTTGAGGAAGGCTTACAATGCTATAAATTTCCCTCTTAGGACTGCTTTTATGGTATCCCAGAGGTTCTGATAACTTGTATCTTCATTATCATTTTGTTCTAAAAGTGTGGTAATTTCCTTCTTAATCTCATCTCTGACCCATCTATCATTCAGCATAAGGTTATTTAGCTTCTATGTTTTTGTAAGAGACTGCAAATTCCTGTTGTTACTGAGTTCAACTTTTATTCCATGATGGTCCAGAAAGATGCATAAAATAATTTCTATTCTTTTAAATTTACTGAGGTTAGACTTATGACCTAAGATGTGATTGATTTTGGAGTATGTTCCAAGGACTGATGAGAAAAATGTGTATTCAGTTTTGTTAGGATTAAATGTTCTGTAGATGTCTATTAGGTCCAGAAGTTAAATAGTTAAATTTAAATCTAAAATTTCTTTGCTAAGCTTCTTATTGGAGGATCTGTCCAACCCTGCCAAAGGAGTGTTAAAATCTCTGACTATGATGGAGCAGGATAGATCAAGTTGCTCATGCCTGTTAGAGAATCTTTTATAAATTGAGGTGCATTCTGGTTGGGTGCATAGGATATTGATAATTGAGATCTCATCATATTGAGTATTACCTAGAATCAAAAAAAGCCTTGAATAGCCAAGACATTACTCAGGAATAAAAACAAAGCAGAAGGAATCATGCTATGAGACCTCAGATTATACTATAAATCGATAGTGATTAAAACAGCATGGTACTGGCACAAAAATAGAGAGGCAGATGTATGGAACAGAATAGAGAGCTAATAGATGAATCTAGCTACATACCGTTACCTGATCTTTGTCAAGCCAATTAAAAACATTGAGTGGGGAAAAGATTCCCTATTTAATAAATGGTGCTAGGTGAACTGGCTGGCAACCTGTAGAAGACTGAAACTGGACCCACACTTTTCACCATTAACTAAGATAGACTCTCACTGGACTAAAGATTTTTTTTTTTTTTTTTTGAGACAGAGCCTAAAGCTGTCCCCCTGGGTATAGTGCCATGGCATTACAGCTCACAGCAACCTCCAACTCCTGGGCTCAAGCAAGTCTCTTGCCTCCACCTCCCAAGTAGCTGGGACCACAGGTGCCCACCACAACGCCCGGCTATTTTTTGGTTGTAGCCATCATTGTTGTT
>CAUYTI010071213.1:0-27442 GCA_963575145.1 Galago senegalensis
CTGTGGTCCCAGCTACTTGGGAGGCGGAGGCAAGAGACTCGCTTGAGCCCAGGAGTTGGAGGTTGCTGTGAGCTGTAATGCCACGGCACTCTACCCAGGGGGACAGCTTGAGGCTCTGTCTCAAAAAGAAAAAAAAAAAAAAGAAAAGGTAATAAAAATGTAGAATCAGTGCACAAAGAGAATTGCTTGGTAATATCTTACTGAGAAATGCACAAACAACCAGATATCATTACTACTTGCATCAGTATTTTCTAATGGTGGGAATCAATTATGGTGAGAACCTGGAAACTGCTGTCTTGGACATGGCAAGGGGGCGAGAGATTGGTACCAATGTTTTTGGAGAAAAAATTGGCAAAAGCCAGAAAATTAAACATGCACAATCAGATATCATTACCACCTGCATCAATATTTTCTAAAGGTAAGAATCAATTATTGGTGAAAACCTGGAAACTGCTATCTTGGACATGGTAGATCAACTTCCCCAAGGAATGACAAAGGAGACACAACAGAAGATCTCATTCATAAACAAATGGCTGAGATGTCAGAAATCAAATTCAGAATTTAGATTTCAAATAAGATTAACAGAATGGAGGCAAAGATGGCCTTAGAAATTCGAGGAGCAATTCAAAAGTTGTCTCAAGAATTCAATGAATTCAAAGACAAAATCACCAAAGATTTTGACGCATTGAGGCAAGAACTTGTAGCCCTCAAAGATCTGAGAAATACAGTAGAACCCCTCAGTAACAGAATGGAGTAGGCAGCAGAAAGGATCTCTGACATCGAAGACAAAGCTTTGGAATGCTCCCAAATGCTCAAAGAGGAAGAGAAGTAGAGAGCAAAAACAGATCATTCCCTGAGAGAATTGTGGGTCCACTCCAAAAGAGCAAACATTTGCCTCATAGGAATCCCCAAAGGAGAAGAGGATGGTCCAAAAGGCACAGATACTCTACTCCAAGAGATAATTGAGGAAAACTTACCAACCATGGCAAGAGATACTGAAATTCAGATAGCAGTTTCAGAACCCCAGCACGACTCAACCCAAATAAAGCATCTTCTAAACACATTGTAATTAACTTCGCCAAAGTTAATATGAAGGAGAAAATCCTGCAAGCAGCCAGATGTAAGAAAATCATAACCTACAAGGGGAAGAATATTAGAATGACTGCAGATCTCTCTACTGAAACTTTTCAAGCCAGAAGAGGATGGTCATCAACCTTCAATCTCCTAAAACAAAACAATTTTCAGCTCAGGATCCTATATCCAGCTAAACTGAGCTTCATTTATGACAGAGAAGTTAAATACTTTAATGACATATAAACATTGAAGAAATTTGCCAAAACCAAACCAGCTCTTCAGGATGTCCTCAGACCCATCCTCCATAATGACCAGCACAATGCTCTACCACCAAAGTAAACTCACTCTGAAATTCTTGACCCAAACCCAATCTCCACAGTGGTAAAAAGATTCAAAATGTCCACTGGACTTTTGAAAAACTTGACACCCAAAACACTACCAGGCTTATCAGTACTCTCAATTAATGTGAATGGCTTAAACTGTCCTCTTAAGAGGCACAGGTTGGCTGACTGGATACAAAAACTCAAGGCAGGTATCTGTTGCATACAAGAATCTCGTCTTACCTTAAAGGATAAATATAGATTCAGGGTGAAGGGATGGGCATCTGTAATACAGGCAAACAGAAATCAGAAAAAAGCAGGGGTGGCGATTTTATTTGCAGATACACTAGGCTTTAAACCAACAAAAGTAAGGAAAGACAAGGATGGTCACTTCATATTTTTTAAGGTAAACACTCAACATGATGAGATGTCAATTATTAACATTTATGCACCCAACCAGAATGCTCCTCAATTTATAAGGGAGACCCTAACAGACACAAGCAATTTAATAATCTTCCAGCACCATAATAGTTGGAGATTTTAACACCCCTTTGGCAGTGTTGTGTAGATCCTCCAATAAGAAAGTAAGCAAAGAAATTTTGGACTTAAACTTCACCATACTACAATTGAATTTAACAGACATCTACAGAACATTTTATCCTAACAAAACTGAATACACATTCTTCTCATCAGCCCATGGAACATCCTCCAAAATTGATTACATCTTAGGTCACAAGTCTAACCTCAGCAAATTTAAAAGTATAGAAATTATTCCTTGTATTTTCTCAGATCATCATGCAATAAAAGTTGAACTCAACCAGTAACAGGTATCTGCATACTCATACAAAGACATGGAAACTAAAAAACCTTATGCTGAATAATAGCTGGGTCATAGATGCTTCTGATTTCTAATTTGATTCTATCAGAATTGGAGAACATATGCTATATGATTTTAATATTATTAAATTTGTCGAGGTTTGTTTTATGGACTAGCATATGGCCTATTCTGAGTAAAGTTCCTTATGTACTTGAAAAGAATGTAGATTCTCTTGTTGGGGAGAGTGTTCTAGAAATGTTGATTAAATTCCATTGGTTGATGGCATGTTAAATTTTACTATATCCTTGCTGATTTTCTATCTAGTTGTGCTATCAGGTGTTGCTCTTTCAGGTGTTGAGAGAGGTATATTGTGAATCTATTTCTCCTTTTCAATCTATCAGTTTTTGCTTCACATATTTTGCAGCTTTTTTGTTTGGTACATACGCGTTAGGATTGTTCTGTCTTCTTGGTAGACTCTTCTATTTTTATGTAATGTGTTTTACTGTTTCTGTGTTCAGAAAATTTCTGTTGTAGAGCAACAATTATAGGCAATTTCTATCATCTTATCTCATGGTCACTGATTTTTTTCCTCTATCCCTTTTACTTTACTTTTGAGCCTATCAATTGCATATTTTATATTTGTTATTGCACTTTTTGGTTTTAAAATTTTCATTTGTTTCTTTATATCTTCTCTTTCTTCTCTGAGACATTCTGTGTTTTTCATTTGTTTTAAGGCTGCCCATAATTTCTTGTAAAAGCATTTTCATTATGGCTGCTTAAAAATCTTTATCAAATATTTCTGATATCTCTGTCATCTTGGTGTTGGCATCTGCTGATTATCATTCAGTTTGAATCTTCCTGGTTGTTGATTTTTAATTGAAATTTGGGCTCTGAATCTTAAAAGTTTTTATTTTAGGTGACTTCCATTAATACTTACATGGTATAGTAAGGGATAGACATCCCCTTATTTGTTCTGGGTTAGGGTTAAAGGTTGGTTTTCTCTCTTAGCCTCCTTTGATACCTTGAGGGGGTACTCCTTCTCGTTATTTCTGGGTGGGTGTGGGAGTTCTTATTTCTGGGTGGGTGTGGGAGTTCCAGCACCCCAGTAAGCTTACATTGATCCTTCCCTGGGTTGTGATGAGTTACAGGTAGCATCATAACTGTTGGGCAATGGTGAAAATCCTAAATTTCCTCTATGTTTCCTCTTACTATTCCATTGGGGAGGGGGAAGTACCTCATTACTGCTGGGTTGGGGTGGGAATCCAGCTCCTTACCTTGGCATGGTATACCCCAGTAGTTGGGTACTTCATTATAGCCTCAAGAAGGGGGAATTCTAGGCTTCCTAGTAGGCTCTTTCTGGCTTGGGAAGGAGTGAGGGCCACAACTTTTTCTGATGTGTGGGGCTCTAGTCGAGTGGTTATTGCCTAACAGTTTTCTGTCTTTTGAAGCTATTCTTTTCCCAGTCCTTTGGCTGTAGAGAAGAAGTTTTGTTGGGACTCTTATTATCTGTACGCCTTGGCATTTCCAGGTTTCTGGCTTCTTCAACTTTAATTCTAGGATATATGAAGCAAAAAGAAAACTCAAGGGATTCACCTCTGTGTCATTCCTAGCCAGTTTGAGTTCTTCTTTCTACCTTTCAGAGTCTTTTGTTTGTTTTATGTATAATTCAGGGTCTTTAGTTATACTTAGACTCAGTAGGGAAAAATGTATCTATTTTTGTTTTTTCAGAAGCAGAACTCTCATTAAGTTGATGCTATTTGCTTTGTTCTTAGGAGCTGATTTTCTTTCCTGCTTGAGGCCTTAGGTTCCAATTTTCCTTAATAAAACTTGTGTAAATTCCTTTTTATGGAGAGAAGTTAAAATCTCAAGCCTTTGGAGGGGTACATTCATACTGTGGATTTCCTTCTCAGCTTTCCTTTCTTTGTAAGGCCTGGGGCTGACCAAAGATGAAACAGAGATATTCAGCTGATTTTATATATACTTTAATGAAAGTATATTTAACCTCTAGAGCAGTGATTTTCAACTGGTGTGCTGTGGTACACTGGTATGCTATGAGAGGATCTTAGGTGTGCTATGAAAATTCTTAAAGATCATGAATTAAATTGTACTTACTGTGCCTTTAATTTCTTTTGAAAATATTCTTATTTTTACTCTTTCCTTTTTTTTTGTTTTGTGGTTTCTGGCCGGGGCTGGGTTTGAACCTGCCACCTCTGGTATATGGGGCCGATGCCCTACTCCTTTGAGCCACAGGTGCCGCCCTTTTTTATTCTTTTTTTTGATGAACATAATTTAAGTATACCATGGAAGTTTAACTATAGGTTCAAATATGCTGTGAGATGGTTGAAAAACACTGCTGTAGAGGTAAAAAACACATTCCATGGCCAGGCTTGGTGCCTCATGCCTATAATACCCATACATACATAGGCCAGGGCAGGATGAGCCCAGGAGTACAAGACCAGCCTGGGCAACACAGGGAGCCTACATCTCAAAAAAACCCAAAAAGTTCCCATGAAGAAAGAAAGAGTTTCACCTAGAGATTTATGAGAACCTGTAAGTGGCACAGAGGAGCAGCGGTGGCACACCTACCAGCTTGAGCTGGTATCAAAAGGCACAGCTTTTGCCTTTGACTAATGTGGGTGAAACCTATTGGTGATACTCTCTTGATCTTCTTCCTGCCCAGAGTCTACTTTAAACACATAAGTTACCCAGGAAAACATAACCTTGATATGGAATAGCATGCGTCTAGAATCTAGCTTCACCTGTTTTGGGACCCTGGCTCCATCTCTTGCTAGTTATATGGCCTTAGAGTTCAGGCATTCACTTAAAAGCAGTCCTGTAGTGCCTACTCTCAGCCAGCCACCCTTCTGGGCTTGTGGAATACAGTAGTGCATATTCTTTACTGCTGTCTTTCCTTTTCATTCTAAACATCAGCAAGTCCTGCTGGTTATATTTCAAAAACATATCCAAAATTGGACTGCTTTTCTCTATCATACCTTCTTTTTCTCAGGCTTTTGTAATAAGTACTCTGATTCTCTTAATTCTCTAATTCTTTGTTCTAATTCATTATCTTCATAGCAGCCAGGGTTATCTTTTAAAAACATGCATTGGATTATTATTCCTTTGTGTAAAATCCTCCAGTTACACCCAGACATACTGAGAATAAAATTTAACACCTTCCAGTGGTCCACAAGGTCCTGCATGGTCTGGTTCCTGCTTTCCTTTTTGAGCTCAACTTGTACCTCCCTCCCTCCCTCCTCCACACACACTCTCTCTCTCTTTCTCTCTCCCCCATCTCCCCCAGTGTATGCTTTAACCACATTGGATTTCTGTTTTTTGCCGAAAATATCAAGCTTATTTTACCTTGGAGTCATTACACCAGTTAAACCTAGGATATTTTTTCCCTACAAATTTGAATGGCAGGTTACTGGTGTTATTTAGGTGTTTCAATTCACCCTCTGTCCCTTCCTCCTTTGATCACATTCTGTTAAAGCCCCGTGTTCTTCCTGCTTCAGCCTCTTACTTAGCTCTTATCACAATTTGAAATAATCTTGATTACTCTACCATAATGAGCTCCATGAGAGCAGGCATTGCACTGTTTCCTTCATTGCTATGTGTCCAGTGCCTAGAACAGTTCCTGGCACAGAAATATAAATATATTAAAAGATTTTAATTGATACATAATAATTGTACATATTTATGAGATACATATGATATCTTGATACACATATACAATGTGTAATAACCAAATCAGGGTAACTGAGATATCTGTTACCTCAAACATTTTTCATGGGAACATTCAAGATCCTCTCTTCTAGTTATTTTGAAAAACACAATAAATTGTTAACTATAGCTGCCCTCTGTACTATATAACACTAGAACATATTCTTCCTATCTAGCTGTAAATTTTTAAAAAATTTATTTATTTTTATTGATACATATTATCTAATACATATTATCTGATACATATTTTCTGGGTATGTGTAATAATTTGATATATTCACGTAATCAAATCAGGATAATTGGGATAGCCATTACCTTAAATATTTATTTTTTCTTTGGCTATGACTTTGTACCCATTAATCAACCTCTCCCTTTTCCTTTCTAACCCCTTTCCTTCCCAGCCTCTGGTAACCACTATTCTACTCTCTACTTCCATGAGATCAGCTTTTTAAAGCTCTCACATATGAGTCAGAAAATGCTGTATTTGTCTTTCTGTACCTGGCTTATTTCACTTAACACAGTGGTTCTCAAACTTCCTAACACAGTGGTTCTCAGCCTTCCTAATGCCATGATGTATTTTTATTGTTACAAAGGGGTCGTGACCCACAGGTTGAGAACCACTGATGACATAATATCCTCCGGGCTTATCCATGTTGCCTCAAATGATGGCATATCATTCTTTTTGATGACTGAATATTCGATTGCTTATGTATACCACATTTTCTCAATTTATCAGGTCTAACAGGATTTTTATTTTTGGTAGAGTCTTTATGCTTTTCTAAATGTAAGATCATGACTACAAACAGGGACAATTTGACCTGCTCTTTCCCAGTTTGGATGCCCTTTATTTCTTTCTGTTGCCTGATTGCTTGGGCTAGGACTTCTAGTGCTATGTTGAATAAAAGTGGTGAAAATAGTCTTGTCTTTTTACAGATATTAGAGAATAGGATTTCAAACTTTCCCCATTCAGTATGATGTTGGTTATAGTTTTGTCATATATGGCCTTTATCATTTTGAGGTATGGTCCTTCTATACTTAATTTATTGAGTTTTTATCATGAAAGGATATTAAATTTTGGCAAATGCGGTTTCTTTGCTGAGATGATCATTTTTTTCTATTCCTATTGTTGATATGATATATCATATATTAACTTGTTTGCTAGTATTTCATTGAGGATTTTTACATTTGTGTTCATCAGGGATATTAGCTGTCTCTCTCATTCTCTTTTTCATCCTTATTTCCTTGTGGTATCCTGGTAATTCTAGTCTTGTAGATTGAGTTTAGAAGATGCCCTTCCTTCAATTTGCAAATAGTCTGAGAAGAATTGGTACTAGTTCTTTAAAAGTTTGGTAGAATTCAATAGCGAAGCCATGTGGTCCTGGGCTTTTGTCTTTTGGGATATTTTTTATTATTGATTAAATCAGTCAAATACTTGTTATTTGTCTGTTCAGGTTTTCATTTTCTTCTTGGTTCACTTTCAGTCTTGGTAGATGGTGTATATCCAGGAATTCATCCATTTCCAATTTATTTGTGTACAGTTTTTCATAATAGTCCCTAGTGATCCTTTGTATTTCTGTAGTATGAGTTGTAATATCTCCTTTTTAATCTTTGATTTTATTTATTTGGGGTTTATTTATTTTTTTGTGTAGTAATGGTTTGTCAATTTTGTTTCTTTTTAGTCTCAATTTTAGTCTCATTTTATTTTGGCTCTTTATTATTTCTTACCTTCTACTAATTTTAGGTTCGATTTGTTCTTTTCCAGTTCCTTGAGGTACATAATTAGATTGTTTATGTGAACTCTTTCTAGTTTGTTGATGTAGGTGTTTGTCACTACGTACTTTCCCCGTAATACTGTTTTCTATATTCTAGGGGTTTGGGTATGTTGTATTTCCATTTTCATTTGTTTCAAGAAATGTTAAATTTTCTTCTTAATTTTTTTATTGCTCCATTGATCATTGAAGAGCATGTTGTTTAATTTCCATTTATAATAGACTTTGTTAAGTTGACCTGATTTTCATACACCAGACATGCACCATGTATATGTATCAGTACAGTGGGCTCAGTTCCTTATGTTGACCACCTCCATATGTTGTCAATTTACAGAGGTTCTAATATATTTGTATATTTTATTGATTTTTGTTTTTCTTCCATTGTGGTCAGGAAAGATTCTTAATATGGATTTGACTTTTAAAAATTTAAGACTTAGGTCAGATGCGGTGGCTCATGCCTGTAATCCCAGCACTTGGGAGGCCAAGGTGGGTGGATTGCCTAGCTCATGAGTTCAAGACCAGCCTGAGCCAGAGTGAGACCCAGTCTCTAAAAATACCTGGGCATAGTCTCAGCTACTTGGGAGAGTATAGGTTGCTATGAGCTAAGATGCCATGGCACTCTACTGAGGGTGACCAAGTGAGAATCTGTCTCAAAAAAAAAAAAAAAGGATTTAAGACTTATAACTGTGTCCTTTACCCAGAATATGTGCATTGTATCAGCTAGGTGTAAATTTACTTAACCCTTTTCCCACCTTTTTGATTTCCATTGAGTTTTACTTCCATGTGTGTGCATTAAATGTACAAAAGCAAATTATGTAACCAAAACATGTGTATTCCTATCATATTCTGAAATAAGAAAAACCCAATATAAAAAAACTTAGGACGCATTTTGTGGAGTAACATATGATCTGTCTAGTAAAGTGTTCCATTGCTGATGAGAAGAATATGTATTCTGCAATTGTTTGGTGAAGTCAGATTAATAAATATTTGTTGCATAAAGTTCCTTAAGTTTTAGAGCCTCAGTTTTTCATTTGTCATCTAGAATAATAATTGGCTAGTAAATCAAAGTTTGTGGTTGGGTGTGGTGGTGTGTGGCTTTAGTCCCAGTTATTCTGGAGTCTGAGACAGGAAGATTGCTTGAGCCCAGGAGTTTGAGGTTACAGTGAGCTGTAATTGTGCTATTGTACTGCAGTCTGGGGAACAGAGAGAGAGATCCTGTCTCTTTAAAAAAAAAAAAAAGGCCAAGTTGTACTTAGAATTAAGTGAGATAATAAATGTATGTGATTTACTACAATGCTTAGTTCATAGTAAGTGAAACAATAGTTTGTCATTGTTTCATTATGATTATTTTTTATTATAATGTTTGCTTCCATTCTCCTGTGTTCTTCTCATGCCTGTTAATTACAGCCCCTAAACCATCCAGAGTATTATGAGCATTTGGGAGTTACAAATGCTGACTGGTTAGATACTTGCAATTTAATCCTAACTTGGTTCTCTCTTGGTCATGTTTTTCTGTACAGGTCCTGCAGCTGGGCTCAGACATCCTTCCCCAATACAAGCAAGAGGCGCCAAAGACTCCCCCTCATATCATCTTACATTACTGTGTTTTTAAGACCACATGGGATTGGATCATCTTGATCTTGACCTTCTATACAGCCATCTTGGTCCCTTACAATGTTTCCTTTAAAACCAGGCAGAACAATGTGGCCTGGCTGGTTGTGGATAGCATTGTGGATGTCATCTTTTTGGTGGATATTGTGCTCAATTTTCACACCACCTTTGTTGGACCAGCGGGGGAGGTGATTTCTGACCCCAAACTTATCCGCATGAACTACTTGAAGACGTGGTTTGTGATTGACCTTCTGTCCTGTTTGCCATATGATGTCATCAACGCTTTTGAGAACGTGGATGAGGTTAGTGCCTTTATGGGTGATCCAGGGAAGATTGGTTTTGCTGATCAGATTCCACCACCACTGGAGGGGAGAGAGAGTCAGGTACATTCCTCAAATCTCAGACCTTGTTGTCATGTCTTTAAAACTGAATTAAATGTGGGCGGTCAACAGCAGAGTAATTAAGTGGGTGGGAACTAGCATGATGGATGTCCAGAACAGAGGGAGCATGCTTGATTGACACCCTTGCCTGCTATTCCCATCCTTTGGAGGTTTGGTGGCTCTGCATGTCAGTGAATGGATGTGGAAGAGACAGAAGACTTACTCTTACTCCATGTGAGTGTAAGCCACTGGCTTGGGGTGGTGGGGCTGCAGGAGCAGATACGCATGGCTACTGCACTGGTGAATCACTTGGTATTCAGTTGCTGAATGTTTACTTATGTATTGATTATTCTAATTAAGGGAATTTTTCTTTTATCTTCTGCTGAACTTTAGCTGTTTTCATAGCAATTAACTCCTCATAACAGTAGTATCATATTTTTCTAAGTTTGTTCCTTCCTTCCTCCCTCCCTCCCTCCCTTCCTCTTGTCCCCTTCCCTCCTTTTCTTCCTCCCTCTCTCCCTCCCTTCTTTCCCCTACCCTCCCCCTCCCTGTCCTCTCCTCTCTTCTCCTCTCCTCTCTCCCTCCCTTTTTTCTTCTTTCTTTTCTTTGTTGCAAATTTCAGAATGAGTTATTTCTTTGCTAAAAATGAGTTTTGGAGGTGACAATTTGCTGAGGTATTAAGATAATAGCTATAGTTAAGAGAAGTGGCGTTTTTGGATCACACTGCTGTTTTAGTCCATTTTGTGTTGCTAGAATACCTGAGACTGGGTAATTTATAAAGTAAAAAGGTTTATGTGGCTGACAAGTCTGACGACTGGAAAGTTCAAGATTGGGCATCTGGTGAGGGCCTCAGGTTGCTTCCACTCATGGCAGAAGTTGAAGGGGAGCTGGCATGTGCAGAGATCACATGGTGAGAGAGGAAGAGAGAGAGAGAGAGAGAGAGAGAAAGCGAGCACATGAGGGGGGGGTACCAGACTCCGGTTCTCCCTGGAACTCTAATGGAATGAAAATCCACTCATCTCTGAGAGAGGGCATTAATCTATTAATGGATCTGCCCCAATGACCCAAACACCTCCCATTAGTCCCCACCTCCAACATTGGGGGGTCAAATTTCAATATGATGTTTGGAGGGGACAAACATCCAAATCATAGCAACCATTTTGGATTGTTAGTCCTGCAGGCAATTGAAAGAATTAAAAGAAGATAAAGTCCCTGTAAATGTGTTAGACTTAGGACATGTTCAAACAGTTTGTCTGAATGGGTGTCTGGGACATGTTGTAGCAAAAAGAACCAGTGGGCTGGTTAGAGTGATTTTCTACTTTGAAAAAGCAAAGATATCAAATCATTGCAAAGAAAAATATCAGATTCTTATCTAGTTTGTGTTTTCTGGGAATTGATCTTCCTTTTTTGTAGAGAGGATTACAAAGGATCCCAAGATGTCTGTCTGGGTTGTTAACTGGGTGGGTGTTCTAGGAGGCCACCTGAAGGCTGAGTTGAGGCATTGCACATTCTCAGGTCATGCTTCTAGGACTCAGCCTTGAAACAGTTGGAAGGAATAGCCTGCTCCGGACCAGGAGATCATGATCTAGCCAATGACTCCATGTCTTACTGGTGGCATAATGATTCCTCTTTGCTGTTAGAGTAGTACCAGCAGTGGGCAAGGACACTATCCTTTTCTCTGGGAGAACCAAACTACCAACCACTTTTCTCTCCAATGAAGAGTAGCTCTTCCTACAAAACGCTGCTAAATGTAGAGCTGGAAGGAGACAATTTGGATGCTCATATGCTTTAGATCCAGAGTAGTCCCCGTTTTTATCTCTGTGGTATGTTTTAATATACTTTAAAATCCCAAGGACTAATTCTCTGGGTGGCTTTTGTGGATTTTATATGGGGATTAAATGAGTCAAGACTGATCAGTTACAAGAGCAGAATTATCTCTAAAGTGAATGCTGGAATTCTTAAATGTGAATTTTAGTACATATTGGAAATGGTATTTGTCTCTGTAAGCACATTTCTAGAAAATTTTATGTTAGAAGGGAAATAACATTTTGGCTTAGGTAATTCAAATGAATTATCTCAATCTAAAAGAGCTTCTTATACAGACATGGAAAATGAAATTTAACTTGAAGAAACCATTTGAGTTTTTAAAGGAAACCATTTGCTGTTTATAGCAATGGCACTGAAATTTTGCAAATAAATAGAACAGTTCTTCAGCTTCTACAGATTCTTATTAAAAATTGGCAGAACTACAAACACATATGTAAATGTGTCAAGATTACTTAGTAGGTTAACAGAACAGAGAGCTTCTCCTGAGGGATTGTGTATGTAGGGTCGGAACTCCTTTGCCATTATTTATGAGTACCCCCAAAGTGGTTTCTGATTGATATCTAGATTCATGACATAGATCAGCGAATAGAAAAAGTATCACTCATCTGTATTTTTCTAGTTTGTAAAGGTTTACTATCAAGACTCTTCCTTCCACTTCTTGCTCATAAATAATAATGTAAATATTAGGAGTTTATAGTTATAGTTTGCTTCTTTAAATATTTGATTTTATATTTGATAGTTTCTTTTAAAGCTTTGGCCTGACACCCCAAATAATGCCCTTTCATAACTATTTTGGTGGTGTGGAAGGAAATGAATGTGAGAAACTGACGATTTGGTTCTTTGTTCTGTTCATGGCACCTGTTAGGACAGCTGGGAAGCTTGTGTATGTCATTTAGCTTTTCTGGATCACAATTTTCCTATCTAAATCTTGGGGATAATACTACTTTACCCACTTGAAGGCACAGCATTTGGGTAGTGGATTATTTGAATTCCCTGCCGCTCTAAGTGCTAGAGTTTGGTGAGTTCTAAATATCATCTGCATTGGTCTTTCCTCCAGAAGCTGACTATAGAAACCAGAGGCCTAACACCCTGATGTCCTACTTGTGGTGGGGGTGGGATAAAGACAAGGTGGGAGGGAGAACTTAGTAGGTGATAAATAGACTACTGGAGGAGCCTGACAGGACCATGGAGGTCTTCTTAGTTCAACCTACTTAAATACAAAATGAAAAAAAGACTCAGGCGTAGTGGTTCACTCCTGGGCTCAGGAGTTTAAGACTATGCTGAGTAAGATTGAGATGCCATCTCTACTAAAAAAAGAAAAACTAGCCAGGCACTGTGGCATTCACCTATAGTTCCAAGCTTTTTGGAGGTGAGACAAGAGGATCTCTTGAGCCCAAGAATTGACGTTGCTGTGAGCTATGATGCCACAGCACTCTACCCAGGGTGACAGGGTAAGACTGTTTCAAAAAAAAAAAAAAAAGGACTTGGGGGAAATGATGTACTCAAGATCACGTAACAAATCACATAATCACAGTAATAATGAGTCCTCTTCCAACTTCTCTATTTTTAATAGCACCACATTTCATAAGAAAAGAAAAAAACACTATCAAAGGACACAGTTGAGTCAAAATTGACTAGGAAGCTTCTGATATGTGTAGCTTATCCCTTGTCTTGGCTGAGTGTGATGGGAAATTGGGCACGGGGTCTGGTGGGGGTGCGTGGGGCGAGCAGCTGCCCTTTTCTCCCAAGGTAGATGTGGTAAGCAGTTAAGATGCTTGTAGCAGGACAGACCCAGCAGTTTCCCAGGCACAGCCCCTTTGTGAAAAGGCACCATTAAATTAACAGGTATGCAGGGGTGGTGGTGGTTAGAGGAGGTTGGAGGAGCCATGAAGGACATCCCACCTGTCAAACCTGGATTGGGCTGAAGGGAAATCCTCTTGGTTGGAGAATTCTGATTAGTGGCTTAGCAGGTTCACATGGACCACATGCTCTCTCACCCCTGATTTGTTGTAGAGTAAGATTGCAGCTCCCTCTGTTCTAGGTTCTTTGTCTGGGACAGTGTGTGGAGAAATAAGAAATTATTGACTCATTTCTCATAAAAAATGCACAGAGATCAATTGTCTTTGGTGTTCTCCTAACTATAACAATGGACTTGTGTGCCAGTGGAGACCACCAAAGAAGATGGATGTAAGCAGTGATAGCTTTGCCATCTGTGTGTATGGAGTGGAAGTGAAAAGATTTGGAGCCATCCATGTCCTGGCTCAAGAAAGAACTAGGGGAAATTGCTAAAGCTTGCAATTGTGAATTCAGCCCTGTGAATATAACCCATCTACATGATATAAGCCACACTATCCTGTTGGCTAAACATGCTTCACTTATGTAGATGTACTACATTTGCGTCATTTTCTGGTCTGTTGGTAATAATCTGTTTCAGAGGCTGTATGAGAATATATTTGCACATTGGTTAAGCTGGTTAGAGGACTAAAGGTCTGGAAACTGAGTGAACTAAAGCTTGGAATGGGTATGTTAAAGTAAAAGCCAAATGAGTCTTTCAAGTGCTTACTGGATTGTTATCTTAGTGTACTTTGTGGATTAATTGTTGACAAAATAGATTCACTCTCCCAGCGAAACCTCATTGCTTATTGCTATTGGAGTGTGGAAATGCAGAGGGAAGAATGGGGTCAGTCATGATATCTCCTGGGTCTCAATTCTGATGCTCTGGACCCGGGAGGTAGCTCTGTGACTTCAGAGAGCAACACAATCAGTTAGTGCCAGTGATGCAGCTCACAACTGCTGAGGGCTCACTCTCACAGGAGAAGCTCTCCTTAGAGCAGAGTGGGAGGAAGGTGTGCCAATGAAAAGATGATAGCTCTGGTGACAGCTTCTGTTTATCTCGTGAATTCAACTTTCTGAAACACTTTCATACTGATCCCCTTTATTTTAACTCTATGTGGCAATGAAGTAACTGCACTGAACTGGGAGAAAAGCAGTTTGTCACCCAGGTGTGTCTCTGCCATCCTGCTGTACCACTTTGTGTAAGTCACTTTATCTCCCTGGACTTAATTTGCCTTACCTGTACAATGAGTCTATCCTAGCTGTAACCTTCTGTGGCTCTATAGCAAGTATTATCCCTGTTTTGCTGATGAGAGGAAAGGGGCAGGTTGTCCTTTTGCCTGATGGCATCTGTTTTGAGGTAGTGAAGCTGACTCCAGCCTCCCGACTCCCAGGCTTGTGCTATTTCCTGCAAGTCAGGCTGCCTCATCAGAGAATCTGGATGCTGGGGGAACCAGGCTGTTTATTCAGTCCCTGGAATGCCCCCTTCTTCTTTCCTCACATTGGTGGCCCTTGCTTGTAGCTGAGACGTGAGGGCTTTGGGTGGTCCTGGGTGACCTTAACCTGTCACTGGGGCATGTGTGCATGGATGGAGGCTGAGGCTGGAGGCCAACAGTGACTCTAAGGTCTAGTTGCCTGTCCTGCTTATCTCTCATTGGTAAATGGCCTCACTTCTAAATTCTTCTAGGCTCACTAGTTCCTGCTTTTCTAGGCTTTCCTAATTACTGATGCTTAAAGCAAATTGGATGCATGTGCATTACTTATACTGTTAATTTATTGTTGTCAGTCCTCATTTATGGCTCCTTTTAGTTAGAAGGCTACTGGTTCAATTTTTATTATTTATTTATTAATTTTTTTGAGACAGAGTCTGACTTTGTCACCCTTAATAGAGTGCCATGGTGTTGTAACTCAGAGCGACCTTGAACTCTTGGGCTCAAGTGATCCTCTTGCTTCTGTTTTTCCATTTTTAGTAGAGATGAGGTCTCACTCTTGGTCAGACTGGTCTCAAGCTCCTAAACTCAAGAAATCCACTGTGTTGGCCTCTCAGGGTGCTGCTAGGATTACAAGTGTGAGCCAGTGTGCCTGGCCTGGTTCAGTTGTTAAACAGATCACGCCTCTGCTGTCTAGCTGGAAGCTGGTAGAAAATTGTCAGTGAAAGTCATGAGATGATGAGGGCTTTTCTTCCCCTGATTTCTACTAGTACTATACAGGTAATCTCTCTGGCTCAAAATAACAATTTGGGATTTTTTTATTAGTAGACTTTATTTTTTAGAGCAGTTTTGGTTTATACAAAAATGGAACGAGATGTGCAGAGACCACCACCTCGCCTCCTGCTCCCTACAGTTTTTCCTATGATTATGTAACATTTTGCATTTCTGTGGTACATTTGCTACAGCTGATGAGCCAATATGGATACATTATTGTTTAAGCCCATCGTTTACATTAGGGTTCACTCTGTTGTATGGATACACCTTACAGGTGTGGGCAAGTGTGTAATGGCACGTATCCACCATTATAGTGTGCTCCACCTGTTCTTCCCCCGCACCCCCAGTTCCTGGCCACCTCTGGAATTCCAGCACCACTGATGTCTTTACTCAATAGCTTTACCTTTGCTGGAATGTCATAATGTTGGAATCACACAGAATGGAGCCTTTCAGCTCAACTCCTTTGGCTTAGCGATATGCATATAAAGTTCCTCTGTGAGCCTGTGGCTCAAAGGGGTAGGGCGCTGGCCCCAAATGCTGGAGGTGATGGGCTCAAACTCAGCCCCTGCCAAAAACTGCAGGAAAAAAACAGTTCTTTTGTGTCTTTTCCTTCTAGCTCCTTTCTTTTTATTGCTGAGTACTATTCTGTCCTATGGATGTACCACCGTTTGTTTATTTAGTAATAGCAAGTTTTAAAGATCATTACTGAGCAGCATTGGCTATTTTAGCTCTGATCGGTATGCGCCTTGTCCAGGGTCTTCCTCCTGTCCATGGATGCTGTGGATGTGCAGAGGCGAGACCCTAGGACGTGGACTGGCATGTCTTAGCAGCGAAAACCAACAACATTTCATACAGGTCATTATGTCTGATAGTACAAAAGACAGAAAAACTAAATTGGACTATATAGTGTCTTCACATTTCATCCTTTTTTTCTTGGCGTTTTTATCTTTTATGTTTGTGCTGAGTATTTCTGCAACCCAATTATTTTAGTAAAAAGAAGACAAAACCAGACATACTGTGGTTTTCCCTCTCATGTCTTGTTAGCAGCAGGAAGCGCTGCAGATAGCTGTGTTTCTCTTTTGATGATCTCGACTTGCCAGCAGTGGCCAGGGGCTGAGTTGAATTTCAGTGATGTTAGTAACGTTGCTGCTGCCCTTATGTTGGCAACGTTGTCTAGAACTTTCTCTTTGATTTATGTATTTCTTCAGTCTTCTTCCTGACTGGCACTCACGGTGGGTGAAGGATTGTGCTGGTGACATGCCTCTTGTTCAAACAGAGGCATCAGATGGAAAAATGGGCCTAGGTGCTGGACCCTATACAGACCCCTGAGTTATTTCTGATCACACTGGGGGCATATGTGTGCGGGAGCCGGGGAGTGGGCAGGGGAGCATTTCTAACAGAAGAAGTTGATCCTGCTTTTAGGAAGAGTTGATTTACTGTGAAGTTGTGATCCCAGTGTTAGAAAAAGAAAGTAAAACCTTGAAGAAGGTTTCATAGCCCTGAGGCTATGAAAGAGTTCTGCATTGCAGAGTAAAATACTCAGAAGCTGTGCCTGACCCTCTCTGCTGATACATTGTTGGTCTCTCCTAGGGTCCTTTCTTCTGTTGTACTTCTCTTTTAATTCTCTTTTAATTTTAATTCTCTACCAACTTTTTTTGGTACCTCTTTCAGGGTGGTCCTCTTTAAAGAAATCTTAGATGGTAGGGAATGGGGATAGAACTCCCCAAAGACGTCCCAGTCTAGTGGGGGCCATAGATAATAGTCTCTGATAAAGAATACGAGAGAGGTTCCCAGATTTAGCCCAAGGTGTTGCAGCCTGCAACAGTAAGCACTTAGCCTGCTGAGAGAATTCAGGGAGGCTTCCTGGAGGACATGACGGGGGTTGGTCTGGTGAGGAGAAAGTAGGGCAGTCCTGAGAGAGGAAAGAGCACGTGCAAAGAGTTGTGCTGTTAGGGAGGACCAAGGCATTTATTACCCTCAAAGCAGAGAGTCAGCACTGGGAGTGGGAGGCAGGCAGGATCCAGTGATGAAAAAAATCCCAATGTCTTGCCAAGAAGCTTAAGTTTTATCATGTGTGCAAAAAGAAACCACTAAGGGTTTTCAGTGGGATGGAACTTACCTAATTTTTGCTTTTGGAGATGCATTCAGGTAGCAATGGTGAGAATGTGTCAGGAAAATAACACGTGTCCCATCTTCTTCTCTTGCTTTTCCTTGAATTTAGTGTAGTCAGCCTGCTCCCTTCACCAGCACATTGACCTCTCTGCTCTCAACCCTTGTTCCTTTGCCCCTCAGCTCCGAGGCTGAGTCAAACTCCCACCCAAATTAGACTCAATTCTCTGCCTCCTCTGAGCACCCTGCAGTTGCTGGATGTGACTGGAGAACTCCATTTCCATGCACACTGACGGCATCTCACCAGGAATCTCAGCTGAGTTTCCTCAGGCTGGGCTCTCCAACAAGGCAAAGGTTCTGTTCCTTCTGTTCTCCTACCCTCTCCTCTCTCCTCAAGCTGACAACATCCAGCCTCCACCCTCCCCTGTTCCCCTTGCTCCTTATTCATTGACCAAAGAGGAGCAATAAAAAGAACTTCCACATATTCTCAGCCCCAAATTCATTTTCTGTCCTGCGTCAACCCTGCTCCCCCCTCCTTTAGTGAGTTAACTTCTGTGCTGAATTCATTGCTTCTTGCCCACTCCTAAGTTGTTTCCTTTCTCTTCTGTATCGTCTAGGAATATATGCCACTTCATACAGCCCTCTTAGCACAGCCCAGATGCTGCACCATTTTCCTGCTCCTCTTGCTGAAAGAATCCTAGAAGGAGTTCTCCATATGCACTGTGTCTCCTCTTTCATCTTTCTTGCACTTTTTCCAATCAGGTTTTCATCCTTGTCACTCCATTGAATCTGTAACTGCTCCTGTCAAAGGTGTCAGTGATATCCACATAGCCAAATCCAGTTGTGAAATCCTACTTCTCATCTTACTATACCTGTCAGCAGTGTTACAACTAGGAGCTGCTCATCTCATGCAGAATGAAATCCACAATCATGGCCCACAGGGTACTCCAAAGTCTATCCCTTGGTTGCTGTTTACTGTTTCAGGTGTGATGGCCTCTTGCTGGCATCAGGGTACTTGCTGTTCTCTCTGCCTGAATATTCTTCCCCTCAATGGGCTTTCCTCTCACTTTGTTGTGTTGTCTGTTTAATGTTATTCAATTAGAGTGGCTTTCTCTGACTACCCTACTAAAATCTCTATCCCTTTACTCCATTTTTTAATGGCACTATAATCTGATATAATCTTTGTTGTTATTGCTAACCTCCTCCTGTTAGAATTGTTTCTAAGCTTAAAAACTGAGGTATAAACTGAGCATGATAAAATATATTAAAGTATGAACATGACAATTAAGTTCATAACCTCATCCTAGAAAAAGTGTTACATACCTTGTTGCTGGATATCACTACAGTCACCTTTGAAATACTACCATTGGGAAGCTATGTACCAAAGCCAGTGCCTAGATCATCCTTCAAAGCAATTTTGGAACTCTTTTTCTGGAATGACCACCAGAGCTGTCTTAGTATGGCACACAAAATATGCAATAATAATGAACGCCACTTAGCAAGGCACTGCTACATGTCAGTGTGAACACAGCTTTGAAACACTGATATACTAAGGTTATGAAAACTTACCAAGTTGTTTGTACAGTGCTGCCCACTTACGTGTACAGGGGTAAGTTTGTGAATTTAAATAAGTTTTTTGTATATAGCTTAGTGAATTCTAAAAATATATACTTACACATTGCCACTACTATCAAAGCATAAAATTTTTCGGTACTCTAGAAAGTTCTTTTGACTTTATTCTAGACTATAGTACACTGAAACCATTATTCTGACTTCTGACACTTCAGATTAGTTTTGCTCTGGCTGCACCACCAGGAGTCTACAACCTGTGGCCCATGGGCCATATGTGAATTATGTGAAGACTATTTTGCTTATCTGTGGTGTCAGATATTGTGAAATTATGCATAGACATTTTTCTTCTTTTGCTCATCAGCTTTAATTTGTGTTTGGGTATTTAATATGTGTCCTATGATGGTTTACTATTCTTCCAGTGTGCAGCAGAAAAGATAAATAGCTGGACACCCCAATGGAATGATTCAGTATATGGTCTTTTGTGTCTGCCTTCTTTTACTCAACACAGTGTTTGTGGGATTCAGTGGTGTTTAGTGTATCAGTAGCTTGCTCTGTTTTTTTAGGGCATAGTATTGTTTCAGTTATATAATGCTGTATAACACACCACCCTAAAACTTAGTGGTTTAATGCAACATTTTATTGCTCATTATTCCTTTGAAATTTGCACTTGGCTCAGTGGGGGCAGTTCTTCTGTAGACTACTGTAGGTACCTCATAATTGGAATTATAAAGTATTTGTCCTTTTATGACTGGCTTACTTCACTTAGCATGATGTCCTCAAAGTTCATCCATGTTTTAATGTGTCAGAATTTCCTTCCTTTTTAAAGATGAATGATGTTTCATTATAGGTATATCCACATTTCATTAATCTGTTCATTCAGTAATGGGCACATGGGTTGCTTCCACCTTTTGGCTATTGTGAATAATGTTGCTATGAATATTGGTGTACAAATATTTATTCAAATCCTTTCTTTCACTTATTTTGGGCATATACCTAGAAATGGAACTGTTGGATCATCTGGTAATTCTATTTTATATTTTGAAGAACTACCTACTATGCTATTTTCCGTAGTGGCTGTATCCTATGACATTCCCACCAACAGTACACAGGGTTCTAATTGTTTCATCCTTGTCAACACTTGTTCTTTTCAACATATAGGTGTCATAATGGATGAGAGAAGCTATCCCATTGGGTATGAAGTGACATTTGAGTACTGTTTTTTTTTCAGACAGAGCCTCAAGCTGACACCCTGGGTAGAGTGCTGTGGCATCACAACTCACAGCAACCTCCAACTCCTAGGCTCAAGTGAGTCTCCTGCCTCTGCCTCCCAAGTAGCTGGGACTACAGGCGCTTGCCACAATGCCCGGCTATTTTTTGGTTGCAGCCATCGTTGTTTGGTGGGTCCAGGCTGGATTTGAACCCACCAACTCAGGTGTATGTGGCTGGTGCTTTAAGCACTTGAGCCATGGGTGCCCAGCCCATTTGAGTACTTTTTAAGAAATAAATTCTGAGGCTTTGAGACCATTTTCTTTGCTAGTTTTTCTTCTTTCTCATGCATTCAAATAGCAGAGGCATATACTTGGAGAGGTGGGAGAATAAAGATGCTGGAGGTTATAGAAGCCACCAGAAGAGGAACTTGATCTGCTGAAGGGTCCTATAGGAAGTGGAGACTTCTGAGCACACTTGGGTTAGGAGAATTTTCGGATGCTTCTAAGAAGAATACTTATTTAGGAAGATGTTGAAAGAAGGGTGGAACTTTGATGAATGGGAAAGGGAAGGACCATATGAGAGCAGGAAAGGCTAGGTATAAGGCATTGCATGCGGGGATGGGGAAAGAGGGGATTTTGTTTTGTTTGAGCTTTACTTGTGAGGGAAGACAAATGTTAGTGAAAATAATTGGGCCATCTCTTAAATCAAGTGAAACTGAAGTGAAAGGGTAATAGACACTCCACGATCTGGATCTGGTCTAACTGACAAGAACACTGGGAATCTGCATAAGAGCTGTGCAGACATCTTATGATTTCCTATATTATCATGTGACAGTGGTTTGACTCTGGAGTCCATATATGTTAACTTACAAGAAAGAGTGCTACAGACTTTATGGAGAAATATTCTGCCTCAAGGATGTGTTTTCAAGTGAAACCAGACTTGATTAATTTGCAAGTCTCTGGAGAATCTTCAGAAGAAGAATTCTTTCATTTCATATTTCCTTTCAATTTCTTATGTTACCTGTAAAATAATTCAGAAAATATGGATGCAGAAATAAAGATTGCCTGCTACTTTATCTTGTTGTTAACATTTTGACATATTTTATCTCAGTCTTTTTTTTCTTGGAATATGTGCTTATATGCATTTACACATGTTTTGTTAAAATGGAATTATACTGTATGTAGTGAGATATAGCCCATTTTATTATCTAAAAAATAGGCTTTCTCTTTCTATGACACTAAAAAATCCTTTTACATGAATTTAAAAAATGATATAATAGTCCATTGTATTGACATAGCATAATTTAGTGTTTGACATTTAGGTTATCTTCTATTTACTTTTTCATCATAATAAACAATGAAACAAAATATCTTTATAAAAAAATCTGTGTCACATTCCTGATTGTTTTTCTTTGAAGTGTTCAAAACAGAAATAATTCTGCTCAATGAATGCTAACAAAGCAAGAATTTAGCCATCATCCAGGTCAAGGAATGTAACATAGTTAACTACCCAGAAAACCCTCACATCTTGTAAAGACTTCTTCTTTCCTCTTCTCCCACAGTAGTAACCACTATTCTGATTTCTAACACTAGTGTTCTTTTGCCTATTTCTGCAGTTTAAAGAAATGAAGTGAGAATAATGTGTGCTTTTGAGTTGTCTTATTTTGCTCAATACAGCTTTCGAGAGATTCAGGTATGCTTTTGAGTGTGTTAGTAGTTAGTTCATTGTCATTGTGTGTAATCTATTGAATAAATATAAGTTAATCCATTAATCCAACCTACTGTTGATGTTCATTTAGGTTATTTTTAAATGAATATTATTGTTCATATGCTTAGAACACTTATTTCTATTGAAAAGAGTAGAATTTCTGGGTCATAGGTGTCATGTGTATTATTTAGTAAACACTGCCAGTTGTCCAAGGGATTGTATTAAGCAGTTTCAAAAGGGGTTGCAACAGGCTTGGCGCCTGTGGCTCAAGTGGCTAAGGCGCCACCCACATACACCTGAGCTGGCACGTTTGAATCCAGCCTGGGCCCGCCAAACAACAATGATGGCTGCAACCAAAAAATAACCGGGCCTTGTAGAGGGCGCCTGTGGTCCCAACTACTTGGGAGATGAAGACAGGAGACTCACTTGAGCCTAGAAGTTGGAGGTTGCTGTGTGCTGTGATGGCCATGGCACTCTACCCAGAGGGACAGCTTGAGGCTCTGTCTCAAAACAAACAAACAAAAAAACCAAAGTGGTTGCAGTACATGAGAATTTCCACTGCTTTAGTTCTTGCCAATGTTGTTTTTCAGTTTATTTAATTCTACCTAATTCAATGAATTTTTCATGGTTTCTTGTAGTTTTGATTTAAATTTCCCTAATGACTGAAGACGTTTAGCATCTTTTCATAAAATTTGTTGGGGGTGGTCCTTTTAGGTCATTCTCTTTTATTAACTGCCTGTGCAGAGACTCCTTTTCTACACAGAGCAGATTTTCTTTAAAAAGATTGATTTGTGGAAGTTCTTTATGTAGTTTGGATGTGAGCCCTTTGTGGGTTATATGTGCTGTAAATACTTTTTTCTGACTGCGTATCTTTCCTATTTCCTCTCTTATGGGTGCCTTTAATGAGCAGACATTCCTAATTTAGAGCAATTTGTCAGTCTTTTTATTTTTATGTCTTGTATCTTCTTTAAATTTCATACTCCCAAGTTCAAGAAGATATTTTCTTATATTGTCTTTTAATAGTTTTGTTGTTTTCCACTCAAATTTAGATCTGAAGTTCTCTTAGACCGATTATTATGTATGATTTGAAATATAGATTATTTCATTTTTTCCCCACATGGATATGGCTATCCAGCTGACCTAGTTTTGTTCATTTGAAAATACCAACCTTTTTTCTCTTGTCTGCAGTCCAACCTTTCACATATCATGTGTCTATATAGTCATGGGTCTGTATCTAAATTCAATTCTTTTTCATCAATTTGTTTGTGTATTCCTGTGCCAATATGACATTGCGTTAATTCATGTAGTTTTGTAATGAGTTTTAAGATTGGTTTTATTCCTTTCTTAGAGATTTGGTAGAATGCCCAGTGAGGCAATCTGGGCCTGGAATCTTCTATTTTTGGAAGGTTTTCAATTATGGATTTACCGATTTTGATAATCGAAGACCCATTCAAATTTTCTGTTATTTCTATTTCTAGAGTTGGGTTTTGTAAGTAGTATTTTTCTAGGAATATTTCTATTGCATTTAAAAATTTGGAATTATTGGTATATAGTTATTCATAAATAATATCCTTTATCTTTCAATGTCTGTAGGATATGTAGTGGTAATGTTTTATTTTCCACTCCTGATATTTGTTACATTCCTTCATATTCTCTGTCTCTCTCTTTCCTCTCTTTTGTCAGTTTACTAACTTTATTATTAAATGTTTTCAAAGAAAGAACTTTTGTTTTGGAATTTTTATATCTTTCTAAAAGATTTGAACCTTTTTTTTTTTAACCTTATTCTGTCACCCAGGCTAGAGTGTGATCAGAACTCACTGTAGCCTTAAAATCCTGGGATCAAAGGACTCTTCCTGCTTCAGCCTCTTGAGTAGCTGGGACTATGTGCCTCTTCCACCACACATGGCTGATTAAGTTTTTTAGAGAGAGGATCTTGCTGTGTTGCCCAGGCTGGTCTTAAGTTCCTGGCCTCATGTAGTCATCCTGCTTTCAGACTCACAAAGTGTTGGGATTACAGGCATCAGACACCATGGCTGGCCTGAACCCTCTTTTTTTTTTTTTTTAATTTCAGAATATTACAGGGGTATACAAATTTTGGTTATACTGTTTGCTTTGTACTTACTGAGTTAAAATTATAAGAGTGACCCTCATTCAGGTAGTGTATCTGTTAGGTGTGGATTTGCCCATCCCATCTTCTCCCCTCCCACCTGCTGTATTTTCAGTTAGTTTTACTTACATTTGTGCATATCAGTATTGATTGATTAGTTCTAATTTAGTATTGAGTACATGTGGTATTTGCTTGTCCATTCTTGTGATACTTCTCTTAGAAGAATGGTCTCTAGTTTCATTTGAGTTGTTACAAAAGATAGTAGATCACCATTTTTTTATTGCTGAGTAGTATTCCAGGGTATGCATATACCACCTTTTATCAATCCATTCATGTATTGGTGGGCACTTGGACTGTCTGCACATCCTTGTGATTGTGAATTGTGCTGCAGTAAACATTCGAGTGCAATAACTTCTCTTCCTTTGGGTAAATACATAGTAGTGGGATTGCTGGATCAAATAGTAGGTCTCCTTTTAGTTCTTTGAGGTATCTCCATACTACTTGCTGTAGAGGTTGTACTAGTTTGCAATCCCACCGACAGTGTATCAGAGTTCCTTTCTTGCCACATTTACACTAGCATCTGTTGTTTTAGGATTTTTGATAAGAGCCCTTCTTATTGGAGTGTTAACTATTGCTCACTGTAACCTCAAACTCCTGGGCTCAGGTGATCCTCCTGCCTCAGCCTCCTGAGTAGCTAGGATTACAGGCACATGCCCACGTGGCTGAAGGATTTTTAAATTAAATTAAATGTTTCTGTAGAGATATGGAATTTTTCTGTGTTGTCCAGGCTGGTTTCAAACTTCTGGTCTCAAGCAGTCTTCCCCCCTCACCCTCCCAAAGCACTGGGATTATAGGCCTGAGCTACTGTGTCTGGCTAATTTGAACCTTGTAATGTTATGAAGTGTGTCTGTCTAGTAAATACTTTTCTTTAAAGTCTACTTTGTGTGGTATTAATAGAACTATACCAGTTTTATTGTTTTTAATATTTACATAATATACAATAGTGATTTTCAACCCTTTTTATTTCATGACACATTTGAACCTATAGTTAAACTTCCACGGCACACTTAAATTATGTTGATCAAAAATAAAAAAGAGTAAAAAAAAACTTACCATGCTTTGAACTTCTTTTGAAAATAATTTAATGATCTTAAAAAATTTTTGCAGCACACCTAAGATCCTTTCACAGCACACTAGTTGAAAATCACTGGTGTAGAGTTTGAACACACTAGTTGAAAATCACTGGTATACAGTTTGATGAAAGTAGTTTAAATTGTATATGAAACCAGCACATTGTACCCCCATAATTGCATTAATGTATACAGCTATGATTTAATAAAAAAAAAAAGAAAATCACTGGTATATATGTATTTTCCATTCTTTAACTTAAACTTTGCTATATTCCTGTATTTTAGATATATTTCTTCTAAAGAAGCCTCTTTTTTAATCCAGTGTCACACATTTGCCTTTAATTTGAAGGATTTAATTCATTGCCTTTATTATATTTGATATGATTTTAAAAAATATCTTCTATCTTGATATTTGCTCTTATTTGTTTTACCTATTATGGTTTTCCCCATTTTCCTTTCTTATTTTTTGGGGGCATTGATTATTTCATATTATTCCACCTCTCCATTAACTTTTTATATTTTTTTACTATTTTAGTGTACACTCTGAAAAATACAACACATACTTTTCAAATTGCATTATAAAGTAATACTGATATCTCTTCCTGGATAGTCTAAGGATTTTAAAATGCTTTGAATTCTTTTACCTTCTTCTTTACATATATGCTGCTATTGTCAAGTAAATATTATTCTATATGTATTTTCATTATTGTTTTATGCAGTCCATGCCCATTTTTATCCATTACCCATTTCATTGTTCCTCATTCCTTCTACTATCTTTTAGCTTCCAACTGGTAAATTTTTCCTTCTGCCTGGAGAATACATTTTAGTATTTAGTGCTGACTAATTCTCTCATGTTTTGATTATCTGAAAATGCCTTTATTTTGTTTTATTTCTTGAAAGATGTTTGCACTTGCCCTTGCAAAGGGGCAAATAGTTACTGAATTCTAGATTGGTAATTATTTTCTTTTGGTTATTTGGACATACTTTTCCATCCTCCTTAAACTACTATTATTTCTTTTGAGAATTTAGCTCTTCGTTTACTTGTTGTATTATAAGAAATCTTTCTTTCTCCAGGTGGCTGCTTTTAAGATTCTCTCTCTCTCTCTTCCTCTTCTTTCCTATTAATCTTCTTCTAGCAATTTTATTATGACGTTCCTAGGTATGACTATGAATCATCAGAGACCTCGTAAATAAGAGATAATGCATTAGACAAGAGATACAGTGAAACAGCACTATAGTGCTGGGATAATGCAGACCTGGGGACTAGTAGTAGCAGAAATCTGTATCAGGATTAGAGTTGGGGGTGTTATCACCTTGAACATAAATGGGAAGGGGAGTTTTTACTAAAAGCTAGAAGCAGAGACTGGTGGGAAGAAAATCACTTTATAGGGATTTTTACCATTGGTCAAGGGATACAGGGCAGCCTACGGTGACCTGTAAGAGGCAGCTGGGTAAATAAATACCCCAATCTTATTCTCCATTCTTCTCCCTCCAGGCTTCTATTAGTTCTCCTCATTGGCTACTTGAGACACTGAGCCTGGGAGTGGATTTAGAGGAACATGTGGGATTTCATAGGGATGCTTGAATCTACAGCTCAGGTGTCAGCAAACCTTTTCTGTACAGGGGCACGTTGTAAATATTTTTGTCTGTGTGGGCCAAATACTGTTTCTCTTCTTCTTTATGTAGAAACCATTCTTAGCTCACAGCTTATACCAAAACAGACTGCTGGGCAAATATGGCTAACCCCTAGTGTAGCTTGAGGGTTTGATTTTTTAATGATTTATTTTCAAGAATTCTTAGCTACTCTCTATTTATAATTTTAATTTTCTCTCTTCTCCATTCCAGATTCCAGGGACACATAGGCTAACCCTTTGTACATACTCTATCACCCAACTCTCTTTTATACTTTTAACTTTTTTAACTCTTTGTGTTTCCTTGGTTCATTTCAGATATTTTTCTCTGACTCATCCCTCAGTTTCCTAATTCACTCTTGAGCTTTGCAGCCTCAACTTCTTTTTAATTTAATTTAATTTTTATTTTTTGGAGACAGAGT
>CAUYTI010071214.1:0-25269 GCA_963575145.1 Galago senegalensis
TGTTAAGACATTTATATTCTACATTCAGTAAGTTTCACATGTACCCTTGTAAGATGCACTGGAGGTGCGGTCCCACTAATTACCCTTCCTCCACCCATCCTCCCCTCTTCCTTCCCCTCCCTTTCCCTTTTCCCCATATTCTTGGGCTATAATTTTTTATTTTATTGCATTAAATCTATAGACCAATTTGAGTAGAACTAGTCTTCTAGTGACTAAACAGTGTATATTCATTAACTTAGCCCTTTTTTGAATTTTTAATCTGAATTTTGTTCTTAATATACAGATATTACACCTATTTTATTAGATTTATACTTAAGTTTTTCATGTTTTCTGGTGCTATTTTACATGCTATTTTTCTTTCAATTTTAAATTTCTAACTGGGCATTGCTAGTATATAGAAATACAATTTATTTTTGTTATATTAATCTTATATAACTCTGCTAGCCTCACTTATTAGGTCCTAGTAACTTTTAAAAAGATCTCTGCTTTGTACATAGGCAATTATGTTGTCTGTGAAGAGAGATAGTTTTATTTTTTTCTTTAAAATCTGTATACCTTTTATCTCTTTTTCTTTCATTATTATACTGGCTAGGCTGTATAGGAGTAGAGAGAGTTGATTATAAATTAGGTTTTATGTAGTTGCAGCATTTTAATTAAATTGAAACTAAAGGCAAATTCACATGTGTCCTATGAGTTAGTGTTAGGGTGGGCAGTCATCTTTTTTCCACTCAGAACTTTCCCTAGTGGAGCAATGAAAGCCATGTGTCCTTGCAACCTTTTCTGTCCCCTAGTGTATGTGTTGTGTGTGTGTTGGGGGGGAGTTATATGTGAGTGGTGGATGGGTGGAGGAAGTGCTAAATATGGAAGCTGGGGAATAAAGTGGCCTAATTTTCTTCTTATGCCCACCTTTAAATTACAAGTTCACTTGTTACTTATCAACACTTTCTTTTATTATGAGAAATGTATGTAAGAAAAATGCATGTAAGTTACTCTGAATACTAATAAGTAATTGTAATTAAATAGAAATAAGTATCATCTGTGAGTTTGTCTTCTCTAGTGGGTACTGTTTATTTGAGAGTCAGATTAATGTAGAAGATTAAAAAGAAAAATTCTCCCTGGCTGAACCTTCTACTTTATAAATAAATGAAATCTTCTTTTCTAATGTAGTGAAAATGCATTTTTTATCTTCCTGATTCCTGAAAAAATAGTTAGAAGAGGAAAAGTCACATAGCCATGTATGGCTCATGCCAGTAAGAAAAAAATAAAAAACCCAGAAAAATCTTGAAATATTCCCAACTTAGAAATTTGTAGAAATCTGTCATATGTCCCAGTAAGTGAATAAAATTCAGAATTATTTGTCCTAATGTGTGCTGTAGTACCTAGTCACATACAGAAAAAACAAATAGTTTTGGCATAATCTTCTGTGGTAATCCTTAGGACGCTCATGAAAATCATACTTACAGTATCCCTGGAGACACTTAGGTTTTGAATGTGATTTGTGGAGTGGAGTTAAAATAAATATGAAATGAAGAAGGCCTTGGTTGTATTGACTACAAATATTATCACAGTAATTACTCTTTTTGTTTTTCTTGTCTTTGTATGAATCATAGGCAGTCATGCAAGTATCCAAGGAGAGCAGACACTAACAGGGTTGGGCAATAGGAATTTAATCCCCCCACTTTTTCTGAGTAGTCTGGGAAGCACACTCTGATCTAGTTCCCAATTTCCCTAGCAGGCCACCAACCCTCTTCTTCTTTACTCCATGTAGCCAGTTATTTCCTGCCTCTCCCTGTCTGTGCCGGGGGCCCTCTCTCTGCCATCATGTTCACAGTGGTCTTCCGACTCTCGTTTCACTGTCGTGCCTATACTAAAGATGGAAGTGATGTTGTGATTGTTATTTTCCCATCAACACAGCTACGTCTATATGTAATCCATCGTTGTGGTCGGTGTAGAGACATGGAGTTGGGAATTGTCCAGATATTACTACTCGCTGAGAATACGCAGCTTCATCCTTTGGCTTCTGGATCGTGACTCATTGAGTGAGTGCCTGCTTTGAGGCAGATACTGTTCTTCCTATTGCCCTGAAATTTGCAGGACTTTAAAGGACATTCTCATCCTTTCCTCTCCTACTTCCTTCCTTCTATTTAATCTAATGCACACAGAGGAAGCCTAATAGCCTACCTGTCTGCTTTTTCCTGCAAAGTTTAAAGAGCAATAAACAATATTAATTTTATTTTCAAGGTAACTTTTTTCTTCTACATCAGCTCTTCCTCTTACATTTTTGGTTTTAGTTAATGCCCCAGACAGAAACTACCAAACCATCTTAGACTTTCTCTCGTCAACCAGCAAGTGGCCATTAACTATCCTTCTTACCTTGGCCTATCCTCTCAGGCCTCTTACTTTCACCCTAATTTAACATTTATCTTCTCCCCTTGAGTAGAACAATAACCACTTAACCAATCTCCTGTGTATTTGCTTCCTAGGAATGCTGTAAGAAATCATCACAATCTAGGTGACTTAAAACAACAAGAATTCTTTTTTCTTTCATTCAGGAGTCCCTAAGTCTCAAAGTTCTTGAAAACGTCTTAGGCTCTCAGTTGGAAATTCAAGGCTCAATATGCATTTATTTATTCATCCACATAAACACATACTATATGTCTGTCATTGGTTTAGGGCCCAGAGACTAAAAAAGTGAATAATAATAGCATGATGAACCCTGTTGTTCAGAGCTTCTGGTCTAGCAGATGAAGGTACATTTGATCAAACAAGAAGCTATAAAGGTTACGTAAATACAAATCAAATACTGTCCTAATCTGGTCAAAGGTATAGATAGAGAGTCTTTTTACATGGTAGTATCTGGAAAGGCTAGAGAAGGTGGCTTAAGGGATTTATTTTCCTTTCATATGGTTTAACATGGGTGCTCACTATGTAACCAGAATGCAGGTTAAGAAATAGATTATGACTAGTTCTCTTGAAGCTATTGCTGGGCCCAACTTTTGGTTATTATTTAGCACCCTCCAGATTCCTCAATCATCATCCTTACTTCTAAGGGCACAGGTTAGATAGAGTTTTTTTTTATGTCGTGTAACTGGAATTGTGCTGTATGAACTCTTTTATGTCTGACTTCTTTCACATCCATTATGCTTATGAGATTTATCTATTTTGTTTTGTGTAATTGCAGATCATTAATTTTCATTGTGTGGCTATATTGCTATTTATCCATTATATTACTGTTGGGCATTTGGGCAATTCCCCACTTTTGCCTTTACTCTTAATACTACTATGAACACGCTACATGTCTTACAGTGACTGCCTTCCATGCTGCTGTCGTGGCTATTTCCAAATCCAGTCCTGGCAAGATCATCACCTTGTTGGAAGAGACTCTGTCCAATATCCTGAAACTCCTTGGCCAGTAGCAGAGTCCACCCTGATGCGGCTCCTCCTGGTTTTCCCAGCTTGCCCCTTGCTGGCACCGGGTTCTGGCCTCACTCTGTTTCCTAGGCTACTCTGGTCCCCATCCATCTTCTACCCTTGTTCAGGCTGATTCTCTCCACCTGCCCTGGCCTCTTCTGCAATGCCTGCAGTGCTCATTTCTCTTACGCTCCTAGTGAACCCCTTCTCACCCGCAAGGTCCAGCCTCTGAGAAGTCCCTCTTGGAGCTCCATGAAGTTGTTTACTTTTTCCCCTGGGTCCCCAGACATTTGGCATCCCCTTCTAGTAAAGCACTTACCACACTAATTAGAGGTGCTTTATTCACTAGTCTGTCCCCACCCCAATCTGGGAATTTCTAAAGGACAGTCATTATGTTTTATTATTCATCTCAGTGTCCCCAGCGCTTAATCTGAAGCCTGGTATGGAGTTAGATGCTCAGGCAATGTCTTTGGAATGAAAGGACGGCTTACAAATGTTTTCATTTTCCCCAGAAATTTATTTAGAAACATCTGAATAGTTGAGTCTTCTTTTAAAAGGTGGTTTACCTCCTTTTTTTTCCCCCTGGAGCTTTTTTAACATTTGTATTTTTAACTGTAATCTGTGAAAGCTGCCAAGTCTCCAAGTCCTAAAGAGTTACTTGGGACAAGGCTGGGCAGGTTTTGTAACTGCTCAGGGCCCGGTTTGATGGGGGAGGACCTGGACTTGTCGTGGGCCAGCCACATGGGGTGAGGCAGGAGCGGGAGATGGTTCTTATGGGTGCCCACACTGGGCAACACAGTGAGAGGTGGGAAGGATAAGGCAAAAATTGAAATCAGGTGGTGCCTAAAAACACAAGAGGTCTAGACTAGCAGATGGGAATCTGGAAGCAGGAGATGTCTGGAGATGCAGCTGGACAGGGAGATCTAACTGCAAGGAGCAAATCTGGCCAAAGTATCTAATTTCTCCATATCTCTTTTTATCTATGAAAAAAAGGAAAATAAGAGGAATATAACCCTAGCCCTGATAGGATTGTTGTGAGGATTACATAAGTGCATGTGAACTTATTAAAACAGGGTTTGCTACTGAGTCAGCACTCAATACATGTTAGTTTTTCATATTTGTATGACTGTGGAATTAGTATTAATAGGAGGTCTAGGGACTCCAATCCTTAGAGGGCTGAGTCAAGAGGCCTGATGGGCTGGGGGAAGGTAGAAGCCCATTCCATGAGTGCACTCGAGCACATGGAGCAGGACGGAGGCCTGATCTAGATCTAGGGCACAACTCAAGGATGAAGAATATGGTGGAAAGGAAGTTCTAATGAACAAAGCGAAGCAAAACAAAAGGAAAAAAGACCTTCTGTTGAAGTCTTCTTATATTTTAGGCTCAACAAATTGCCCTTAGAAAAGTATCAGGTGAAAGCATAAAATTACTGTTGTATGGATGAAAAGTAGTGGGATATTGGTAATTTTACAGTTTAACCTCATCCACCACACAGTATATGCCAGCATTTTAGAGCTGATCTCTAGGGTGTCATCTATGGAGTTCCCATTTGCTAGGTGTGTGACTTTGGGCAAGTTATTTACCCTTTATGCCTCAGTTTCCTCAATTTGTAAAAATGGGGAAAAATAATATATTACTACTTCATTGGAGTATTGTGAGAATTAAACAAAATAATTCACAGGAGCATTGCAACAATTGAACCTGTTTAGAAATGTGCGTGGCACCTAGGAAGCACTCAATAATATTAATTATGATGATGATGATTCCAGACCCCATGAAACTGTGCCTAGTACATGATAGGCATTCAGTGAGTATGCACCAAATGATGCAGGAATGAATCCACGTAGAGAGCTGTGCACATACTTTGGCTCATTTTACATCCTGAGTAAGTGTCAGCTACTATAATTACGCTTTCTCTTTAAATCTTACAGTATCCTTTGAGATAACTATTGTCTTTTTTATTAGGTGGGGTAAAACTAAGTTATAAAAAGGTGAAGCAACTTTCCACAGGATATACAGTAAGAAATGGGCAGAGCCAGCATTTATAACCACATTTGTCTGATTCTAGCATCACAATAGGTGCAAAGTCTGTCTTGGTCTGTTTAGACTGATATAAGAGAATGGACTAGGTTGTTTCTAAACAACAGGAATTTGTGTCTTACCATTCCGCAGTCTGGGAAGGGCAAGATCAGGGCCCTGGCAGTTCTGGGTCTGGTGAGGGCTCGTTTCTTAGTTCACAGTTCTCAGAGTGTCCTATTATAGTGGAAGCAGCTACTGGGTTCCCTTGGGCCTGTTTTATAAGGACACTAATCCCATCAGAAGGGATTAGTTTCTTTCCAAAAGGCCCCACATTTTAGCCTCCCTCTGAGGGTTAGGATTTCAACATATGAATTTTGGGGGAACATAAGCTTTCAGCCATAGCAAAGTCAGAGCTTAGAGAGGACACAGGATATTTGTTGTTTCCTGTTTGTGAGCAGGACAGGCTTGAATCCCTCTTGCTTCAAACCTAGATGGGTCCCCAATTCTTTGTGCGACTAAGCCTACCAGAAGGAGCCACATGGCTCAGGAGTGTGCACAGGAGGTCAGAATGAGGCTACATTTTTAACACCTTAGGTTATAGTTGACTGTTCCATTAATTTTTTTTTTGATTTAATTCTGAAAAAGTATTTTCCCAACAGTGAAAATAAAGAAGGGGGTCATTATGAGGCAGCTGCTTTTAGAAGTCCTGAACTGTGGCTGAGAAAGGCTGGGTGATAACAACATGCCTGACACCGGCCAGCTCTGACACTGGCCAGCTCTGACACCACCTGGTCTGGAGGGTGGACGTGAGGTCCAAGCCACCCTCTGCCCAACTGTCTTCCTGGGCATGCAGCTTATGAGGTGATATCACAGGCATTATGGCTGCAGCCTCATTTCACCTCACAAGGTCCTGAGGCTGTTCCTAAGGAAGACATTTTCCTGTTCTGCTTAACATGATATTCAGTATTCCTTGAATATCCCTCCTCTCCCAGGCACTTCTAGTGCTGAATCAACAGAGCCTGTCCAGGGCACCAAGTGTACAGTGGTCCATCCCTGCACCTGCTCACATACCTCAAATCCTTAATTACTTTTAGTCTAGCTGTCAGTAATGTTCATTTTAGTCTGACCTCTGACCCTGGAGCTATTTCTACAGCTTCCACTCCTTGAGCTTGTATTGTGTGTTGAGAACAAAGTCTTTAGAAACAAGAAAGACAATTCTTCCCAAACTTTACCATGCACGAGTCACCCTGGGTCCTGGTTGAATGGATCTGGGGTGGAATCTGAGATTCTCCTGCATGGTGCTGTTGCTGCATGGGTCATGCTGTGAGTGGGAAGGACTCTGCTCCTGAACCAGAGTCTGCATTGTAACAAATGTGTCACATGTGCATTTAAGTTGTTCTATGCTACTGAGCCAATTTTATTTTATTTCTTTTTATGATTATGGAATTTTCTTTCTTTCTTTTTTTTTTTTTTAACACAGTTGAAATTGAAAATGATTTTCAACAAATACCAGCCTCAGGAAAATTGTCTAAGATTGTAAAGAATTTGGAAAATGGGATGACATGTTGAGAGGTTCTTTCCACTTGCACCAAATACATGGTGTCTTTTTCAACACCAATTCTGCAATTCTCTGACACCAATTGGGTGCCCAGTAATTTGATTCAATTCTGATACTACCTGGAGTTAGTGTCAGGTCTTACAAGTTAAAGGACCCAACGTTGTAAGATTCACCCCACTTCAGATGCCAGCTGCCAATGGAATACCCACATTACCCCTATTTCTTCCTGGTAAATTATAAATTTGAGGTTCTTAAGACCCCTCCCAGATTTGATGATTTACTTTAACAGCTAACAGAATACAGGGAAACACTTCACTTACTATGACTGTTTATTACAAAGGCTAAATTTGGAATAGCTGGAAAACTCTGGAAGCCAAAATTTCCATGGACTCTCTGGGTACCCTCCCTGCACCAAAAGCTCCTTTATCCTTGTTATCTTGGGCTTTTTATGTAGGCATGATTAAACCATTGATGACTGAATTCAGTCTCCATCCATTTCATCCCTTTCCAGGAGAGGGAATGGGGGCTGACGTTCCAACCCTCTCAGTGGCTTAGTCTTTCCAGAGATCAATCCTTATACTGACACTGTCTAAGATCACCACAAGAGTCATTTCATTAACATAAACTTCAGTGAACAAGTTTTCAGGTCAGTTTTCAGAGCCTCAGTTCAGGTTTTGTTATGGATAGCAAAAGATGTGCCTATCAATTTTATCACTCAGGAAATTCCTAAGGTTTTGGGAGCTCTATGCCAGAAACCCAGGACAAAGATCGAATGTATATTTCTCCTGATATGTAAAAACAAATTTTACATATGTAAAAGCAAATTTCATCATAGCGATTTCACTTTCTGCATGTTCCTTTGCTATTTCAGAAAGCACTTTCCCACATTTTCTCTTTTTTGTTCGTCACTGACCCTTACTCAATGTGTGTGGAGTAGCATTAGCCTAGTGGGTACATCAGTTACACCCATGGTCAGGATAACTTGCTACATTACCATAGTTGTGAATTCATAAAGATGGACTCCAGACAACTGAAATTCATACACACCCCATTCATAATAAGAAATGGCATCTTTTTTGAAAGTAAGAAGGGAGGAGATAAAGTGATGAAGTGTGAAGTTGACTGGGATTTGCTGGTCAATATCCTTCATTTGCCTGGGCTGGAACTGGAAGCAGGAAAGCCAAGAGGACTTCGAGAGCCCCGGAAAGTCATGGCCCAGACAGAGGAGGAGAGAACTGGCCACACCTTCACTGAGGCTTCTTCCAGAGCTGCTGAGAGATGGTTTAGGACAGAAGCCAAAAGATGTTCTTACCTTTATCTAACAGCTCTCAGTTCTGGGCGTTTAGTTTGGGGAAAAAAATTTTTTTTACATTTTTTTTTAATAGCAGCTTTTTTAAAAAATAGCAAAACAATTTCAAAATTGGAAACAAGTAAAACGTCCAAGTTCCTAGAGGAATGATTACATTACAGTATTTGATGAATTGTGTAGCTAGGAAAAGTACAGATTTTAGACTGAAAAAATGCAATAAAAAATAAAAATTATATACTAACACGGAAAATGTTTGCAATTGAGGATTAAGTGAAACAGCAGATTGTAAAAATTCATGTGTTCTATAATTACGATTACTTAAACTAAGATAGCAACAGGGATACTGTAAAAATAAATTGCTTTAATGGAGTGTTAGAATTAGAGATAATTTTTCTTCCTTAAAATTGCCTTAATGTTACTGCTTTTAAAATAAAGAAAAGTAAGTAGTGTTAGGAAGAGAAGTTTGCAGTGACTAAGCACCACTGCTGTGTCCTTTTAGTTCATGATGAGGACAAAAGCTTTAGACCAGCTTTTATCAAGCTAACAATGTTGGTATTGATAACGTTCATTTTCTACCTCTTTTTCTTCTGAAGGTGTCCTGTGAAAATGACTGAGAAAATTGCCATCAAATTTAAAAGTGTGTCTGAGTGGGCCTGATTCAAAATATAGGCCATGTGGCATTGATGGCCTTCTCCTTGAGAGGTCCAATGACTACTGCTCATGAGTCCAGGCAGTCGTAGTGTGGATCTGCTCAGCTGAACCTCAGTGAGAAACACTATCAGCTAGACCTTACTCTGATGTAGTCAGTGTAGGCAAGTCATTTCAAATATGAGCCTAAGCCAAAAGTTGCGTGACAGGTACTTGAAACTATTGAGAATCTGGCTAGTTGCCCAATAATTAAAAATACCTTACATATTGAAAAAATGTTTCTAGATCACAATTAAAAATAAGAAAAGTGGCTCGGCGCCTGTGGCTCAAGCAGCTAAGGCACCAGCCACATACACTTAAGGTGGCGGGTTCAAATCCAGCCCGGGCCCTCCAAACAACAATGACGGCTGCAACCAAAAAATAGCTGGGCGTTGGGGTGGGCACCTGTGGTCCCAGCTACTTGGGAGGCTGAGGAAGGAGACTCGTTTGAGCCCAGGAGTTGGAGGTTGCTGTGAGCTGTGATGCCATGGCACTCTACCCAGGGGGACAGATTGAGGCTCTGTCTCTAAAAGAAAAATAAAAAAAATAAGAAAAGTGTTTCCATGCTTATTAACAGTGTAGTATGTGTTGTGATCTTGTTGGTGCCAACATACAGGCAATTATGTGCCAGCTACCTAGAGGCTCACATTGCATCCAGGGGCTGCAGCAATGTCACAGCCATCAGCAGGGACTCAAGGCTGGGGTTTTGTTGTCCAGCAGCCTTCAACTAAGTTTCTGCCTTCAGTGTTCTCCCACTGGTCCAATCCCACCACATGACTCCATTCCCAGAAGCCTCAACCTAAGATTCCCTCCCTTGTTACTATTACTAATTTTGTGCTGGGGAATTTGTTGGTCCCTGACTCTACTAAAAATAGAAAAAAACAGCCTGGAGTCAAGGTAGGCACCCATAGTCCCAAGCTGCAGACTGGGCAAGAGGGTTGCTTGAGCTGAGAAGTTTAAGGTTGTTGTGAGCTATGATAATGCCATAAGTACTCTACCCAGGATGACGGAGTGAGACTATTACACACACACACACACACACACACACACACACACACACAGAGATAGATATCTGGAGATAGATTATTGATGGAAGAAATTCTTTAAAAGATGACCTAAGTGTTTAACTAGAAAGCTTACACTAAAACAACTGTATTTTTCTTTTAGTTGCTGTACAAGTAAAGGCATTTTGAAACTATTTTTAAAGGATAATGCAACCTCAAAATCAAAATTTAGTACTCAAAACCTCTAAACAAACAGTTGAGATGAAATTACAGTAATATGTTTACCAGAGGATGATTTGGGGCCAACTTTTGCAGGAGAGCTGGGTGCCATCATGACTGACAGTCATGGAACTCTCCCATGCTTCTCAGAGGTGTGACCAGATGGACGGGGTGGCCCATCTCAGTACTCGCTCCTTTTTCGACCTCATCCTCTCTCCTCCCCTTCTCTGATGCCTGACTGACACACACATTTGATTTGGAAGGTATAGCTTAACTCTGGATCTAGAGTAGAGAAAACTTGACTAACTTTCCAAGGTTACATGGCTGGAAAGTGGCTGGATCAGGACAGACCCAACTTTGTCTGACTTCAAAACCCGTGGTTTTAAGCTCTGTGCTTTAGGGTTTCCTATTTCAACTTTAAGTCGCCTTCCCATGGATATCTATGTAACTCTTATCCTTTTTCTTCCTCTAGAATAGAGGAACATACTCCAACCCCTGCAGGAAGGAGTGGCCAAAGCCCACTGCCAGCATAATTCATTTCTTTCTCTTTCTGACTCCTAATGGAAGTGAAAATAGAGATGAAAACATTGGATGTTATGTCACTAAATATGATATGAAATCTCAACTAATGGCTCTCAAACAGTTTCCTAGAATTGTCAACTTGAAGTTCCCTTCCTGGCAGGCACTCCCATGGGTGACACTTCTCCCTGACCTGTTCCAGAAAGGCAGACCCAACTATTCCTGCCTAAACTCCTCCTGGGTAATAGAAGAACTTTGACAATCACTTGATTGAGAAAGTCCAGCAGAGTGCTTAAAACTGATGCCTTTAGTATCCTCTAGACTTGCCTTAGAATCCCTGTTCCCCAGGTATGTTACACTGGCTGGGTTATGTGGCCTTCCTGACTCAGTTTCCTCATCTGTGAAGTAAGGGAAAATACCTCAGGGGATTGGCTTGAGACTAGTGAGATAGACTGTGGGAAATCAGAGAGGTTGTGGAGCTAGAATAAGGCCTCAAAGCCTATAAGTGGCAGACTCAGGATTTGAGCCCTCTTGGTTTCATAACCACTTAGCTATGCAATATGATAAAGTCTATAGCAACTCAATGGTCAATGCATGGGCCAGAGGGAGGATATAGGAAGGATGCGGTCAAGAGGAAAAGAATCAGGGAAAACTTTACAGGAGCCATAACATCCAAGCTGCAAGCCATAAGAGCTAACCAAAGAAAGAGAGGACTTGTGGTGGTGGACAGGATGGGCACTGAGTGATGAGGGTGGAGTGGCAGAAGGAACAGGATGTACGAAGTCCAGGAGGCAAGAGAGAACATGGCACATTTGGGTTGCAAATCACGGTTGGCTAATGGCTATGACAGGAACTGCCGAGCAGGCACTTTCTGTGCCGGGCTGTCCCACTGAGTAGCTCTTCCTTTTAGTGCAGCCTTCTGAGCCTTGGGGTGCATGACCATGTGGCCATCTACTGTGGCCTTGTGTGATTGGCTCCAACTCAGTTACAAGCTTCCTGAAGGCAAGACCCAGACTGTAGGCATGATTCCATCACAGACACACTAGCAGTACTTACACTATAAATTTATCTGTGAATAACCTGGTTTCTCTAAGTACTCAAGGATATGGGGTGGTGGCCAGAATTTATTTTTATCCCTGGGGAAGGCCAATGCCACATGGTTTGTGTGGAAGTTGCCTACTATGGACGGTCTGCATGGTCACACAGCAGACAGCTGATAGTGCCCAGAACTGGAGGCCAATTCTGAGAAGAGGACTTGCTTTCTTTGGGCTGAGCAGATATGACTATTGTGGGCCAGAGTAGATAGTGACTGTGTAAATGAAACTCTGTCAAGAACATCATTATTCAGGCCACCAGGGAAATGATGACTGTTTTTTTCTCATTAGAACCAGGACCCTCAGAGTGGCCTGATATAAACATTATGCCGTTCATATTCAAATCTGTAACCCTAAGCACTTTGTTTTTCTTAGAGAGAAAACATGTGGGCTAATGATTTTGTTCTACTCAATAGGCATCAGTTTTCTCATTGCCACTTTTAGGATAGTGGAATTTTTTTTTCCTGCTATGAAATATATAACAAAATGGAGGCATGGCAGTAGGCCCCCAGGGGGTAGAGCCAGACCAAAATCAAGGCATAAACCCAAAGCTGGGAGGCCTTCTGAGGTGACCCTGCTCATTGTTTGTATTTACTGAAAGTCTGGTTTTGTGGTAAATGTGCATGAAGGATGCCATGACTTTAAAAGCCTCTGCTGCATATTTTTAGAGATGTTCTTAAAATGCTCTCCTTGGCTCTTGAACGGAGGGTGGTTATAAGTTTGTGGTGATGGTGGTAATCATTTGCATGGCTTAGATTTTTTTTTTTTTTTACTTTTTATTTGGAACAATTTCAAACTTACAGAGAAAATTTACAAAAATAGAGCAAAGGAGGGCATTTTATATCTTCCCTTATATCCTATATTCACTTTCAGCTGTTGTTAACATTTTGCCCTATTTATTCTATTTTTTCTCACAAAATTGTGAGTTGCATATTATATTCACTTACCTCTAAATATTTCAGTGTCAAATCTCCTAGCTATAGGTATCAATCTTGCTAAGTTTAACAGCAACGCAATATTTCTATGCAATTTGTGGTTGATCATCCACTTATCAGTTGATGTGATAATGTCCTCATAATATTTCTTCCTCTAGCACAGTCCTGCCTAGTTATGCATTTAGTTGTAATATCTGTTTATTCTCTATCTTAGTGTGTTCCGGCTGCTATAACAGAATACCATAGCCTGGGAGACTTATAAACAATGGAAATTTATTTTTCACAATTCTGGAGGCTGGGAAGTCCAAGATCAAGGTGCTGGCAGATTTGGTGTCTGGTTTGGGTTTGCTTACTAGTTTATGGATGGTGTCTTCTCTTTGCTTCCTCACATGGTGGAAGGGGAAAGGGAACTTCCTGGGTTTCTAAATCTGCCCTAGTGACCTAATTATCTCCTGAAGTTTCCACATCCTAGTACCATTATGTTCAGATTTTAATTTATGAATTTTAGGGGACATGAATATTCAGTGTATAGCAGTCTCCCTTCATCAGGAGCAGTTCCTCAGTCTTCATCTTCTGTGACATTGATATCGTTGGAGAATGCAATTCCTTTCTCCTTTTGAGATTAAAATGCTCCTTATTCATTCTGGGGGCGTCTGATGTTTCCCCTGGTTAGATTCAGCTTATTCATTTTCTACTGAATGCAGGATTTTTAAGTAAGACAGATTCTTTGGGACAGAAATAATCTAATGAATTTCCCAGTCCAAAATAAAACACCTGCATGAGCTTGTACCATCAGCCCAGAGCTAGAGTTATGAGCTCAACCCTGACATTAACTCCCTGGGCAAGTCACCCTCCTGGGCCTCAGTCCCTCATTTATAAAAGGAAGAGATTGAATTAGATGATCTTTAATCATCCTCTGGATTGAACTATCCATGCTTTTTTATGAATCCATACAAAATGTTTGTGTTCCAAGGCAGATATATACTTATTAAGAGCTAAAACAACAATAGTAACTTTCTTAGTTGCCTAGATCTTTGGATAGCTTGATTTAGATTTGCAAAAAACGCTGAAATTTGAAATTAGCAAAATCCATTGTATTTTGATTAGTCAGAGGGAAGATTATGCCTTTGCTGGGGCACAGAATTCAGTATATTTCATGCAGATAACTTGATACATTGACAGTGAGATTCCAAGATGCTCACATATTTCAAAACATATACTGAAGATCTAAAGACTTATTTTCTGGCTGATAACAAGTTTCTTGTAATAACATGCATTTAGGGTTATCTTCCAAATACCCAAAGGCAGGCCTGGCTTTAGAGAACACATGTGCATTTCATTGCAGTAACCCACTTTCCTGCTTAATTAAATTTCATTTGGCAGAAGCAGCGATATAAATTTGATGTACTCCTATCACATAGCACTACCAATTCGTCAGTCAGCCTTCTGCCCTGGGCATCCCTGGTACAAAGCATTCTGTGGCAGAAAGAAGGAGTCTGTGAAGCTGCCAAAAGGCAGCCGTTCATTCTTCAGGGCAGCCCTCGAGACCTAGAAAGAGGAATGTGAATGCTTATAAAAGGTGCAGGCTCCTGGGGCTTCTAAAGGCTACTCAAGTTTTCCTGGCCTGGTACGCTCTTCATTCAATAATTATAAGTGATGAAAGGGCCTTTCTAACCATCCTTGGACACTCACTTGGGCTCTCAGATGTTTGTGTTGGGCATAGTGTTAACGTAGAAGTACATAGTTAGTTACCTGGCAGTTTACAAAGCATCTGTGCTTACCTTCCATGGGAGATGGCTTGGAGAAAAGCAGGAGGAAGCAACTTGGAGACAGAGAACTGGAGTTTAAAATCTGACCTTAATCCTTGCTAATAATACGTCCTAGTCAAGTTATCAGCTTTTTGAGCTGGCTTCATCTGTAAAATGGGATTTATAGTTTTGATTTATGGGGTGGTTGTGAGGATTAATAAAGATAAGATAGACAGGTAAGCTGGCTGGCACAGAATTGTATTTAACGTATACTTCTCTCTCTTTTTTTTCTGTCTTCTGAAGTAGGTAGGCAGGGCAAGTATTGCCACATTTTATATGGGAGAAAATGGTGGCTCATAGAGTTCAAGTTCACTCGAATGGTGACGGTCTCTGGATGGATTTGAACTTGTGGCTTTTCACTAGCCCATTAATGTTTCTCTTTCCCTTGGAAACTGGTCTTCTGGAAGTTGACCATTATATCACTGAACAGATTTTAGCAAGGATTGGAGAATGATGTGACATCATGATGGCGCAACTAAGAAAGTGACATTAATACATTAACTAACAATTACTAAATTACTATAAACTAAACTTCATGCTTTATTTGGATTTTACTAGCTTTCCCTAATATCTTTGTTCTGCTCCTAGATGCCATGGAGGAGCCCACATTACTTAGTTGTCATGTCTCCTTAGCCGTCTCTGGTCTGTGACAGCTTCTCAGATTTTCCTTGTTATTGATGCCATGGACAGCTATAAGGAGCACCAGTCAGCTAGTACTTTCATTATTTGGGTTTGTTGGATGCTTTTCTTATGGTAAGAGTGATATTATGGGCTTTAGAGAAAAAGAACACCAAGGTAAAAGGCCATTCTCATTACATTACTTCTGGGATACATGTAATCACTGTATTACAACTAATATCATATTAATCTTGACCACCTGAACAAGGGAGTATTTGCCAGGGTTCCTCACTATAAATTGCACCCAACTCTTTATATCCTTTACTCTTTAACTACTTATACCATGTTTCCCTCAAAATAAGACACTGTCTTATATTTATTTTATCTCAAGAAGACACACTAGGGCTTATTTTCAGGGAATGTCTTTGTGCTGAAATGCATGGCATGGCATTACTAGGTCTTATTATTGGGGTAGGGCTTATATTTAACAAATGTATAGAAATCCTGCTAGGGCTTATTTTTTGGGTAGGTCTTATTTTCAGCACAGCCCATACTCAAGGGTTGGAGGAAAGCACCCCTCAGAGAATGTTTTCAGTTGGGTTATTTTGGTTATTTTGTCATACCATAAGATAATCTTTTAATAATTCATTTTCATTTTCTAACACATCTGAATAGCATTTCCTGGTACCTCAAATTAGATACTAGTTAGCTTTGCTAATTCACCCAACACAGCCTTCAGAGAATAAGACAACTTTACAAAGGAAGGTCGAGTTGCTGAAAATTCCCATGTCTATGTATTTTACTCAGACAATGCACATAGTATTCCATACCATGAATTTTACTCTGTGTTACATATGTTAATCATATATAACATGTAGGTGCTTATAATCTATGATGACAAATGCATTGTTCCAGGTGGCTTTAGGAAACTTTTAGCATTAATATTAATGATAATGTTTTTCATTTTAAAAATTATTGCTTCCAATATTACAATCATCACTTTAGATGATGCAGGGGACTATTTTGATATTAATTATGCATTTTTTCATTTCTTGTAGTATGTTCCTTTCAGGCACTAGTTAGTCAGCAGCAGTAGTTTTCTATGCCCACTGTCAAGAAATTGTCAAACTGTCATCAAATTCTTGGTCTTAGAGCTCAAGCAGCATTAGCAACATTTGTCAATCAGTAACAGAGAGATGTCTTGAAAATTGTGACTTTCAATTGCAAAAGATTAGAGCTAGAGAGAGAAAAGAAGTGTCACATTTTTGTTTGTTTTCTTCCTAGGAGTGGCTTAAAATATGACTAAAGCCTGGGGGATTCAATGCATTAAATTTACATCAAATATATAATGAATTGGGAAGAATGATTGTTTTTCTGCTCAAAAGGAAAGAAATTTTTGATCAAGAAATAGAAAAAAAAATGGTATGAAAAGACCAAACTGTCTTGTCATGGGTAGAATCATGAGAAGGAGTCTAGTGTCTCATTCCATTGATTGAATTATTTGTGGAAAGTAGAGCAGCATTGGGGGGTAATTGTTACAGAATACCTCATTTTGATGATTCCCAGACAATTAGTTGGGAATTCCAGAGCAAAAGGATACACTGCTTTGCTTCTCAGGGTAAAATCTGGAAATTGAAAAACTCATGGGGATATTTGGCGTTCAAGTCAACAACTGAGAAGTTGAGTATCAATGTCTGGGTGGCAGGAGCTGAGGGTGTCCTTGTAATGAAGCATGCCATCCAGGGTGATGGGAGAAGCAGTTGAGTGCTCTTGAGTCCAATCTTAAAGTAAGGATATGTAGCTCAGAGCCCACTAGCTACCCTGAAGGGACTTTGTGGTATAGAAAGGAGGATACAAAACAATGTTGAATAGAAATGTGATAGGGGAGAGACATCTTTGCCTTGCTTCTTGTTGTAGAGGAAAACTATTCAGACTTTCACTACCAAGTATGACGTCACCTGTGTGTTTTTCATAGACGTCCATTATCACATTGAGGAAGATTCTTTTTGTCCTAGTTTGCTGAGAGTTTTACAGAAGTAGATATTGGGTTGTTTTCATTTTCTCCCAATCGCATTTATCGTGGTAATCATCTGGATTCTTTTTCAGCCTCTTCATATGGTATACTAGGTTGGATAGCTAAAACTATGTCTTGGTTATGGAATCATTTCCTATTCTAAAGTCTAAATTATATTCATGTATATTTACTACAAAGTTTTATTTTTAACATATAAATCCTTAATATAATGGAAATTGATATTAATATATTGCGTTAGGCAGAAATCCAATTCCATCTTTTCCCATATTGTACTGGGTCAAATAGTGTCCCCTCAAAACTCATGTCTACCTGAAACCTCATTTGGAAATATGTCTTTGCAGATGTGATAGTTAAGTTGAGGTCGTAGGAGACCAGGGTGAGTCCTAATCAAATGACCGATGTCCTTATAAAGAAACAGAAACAGGCAATAGAATGTCATGGAAAGACAGAGGCAGAGATTGAAGAGATGCTGCCATAAACCAGGGAACATCAAGGATTGCGGCTAGACAACAGAAGCTAGGAGAGACCCATGGATTCTCCTTTAGAATCTCAGAATGAAACCAACCCTACTAACCCTTTGATATTGGATCTCTAGCCTCTAGAACTGTAAGACAATAAATTTCTGTTGTTTTAGGTCACCTTATTTGTAATGCCTTACTATAACAGACCTAAGAAACTAATATATGTGATCAATCATGTGGACTGATTCTTTTTAAATGTTAAATTTAAAACCATGCACCCTTATAGCTGTTCCTCTACATATAATATGTCTTTTTCCCCTAGCTGCTTATAATTTTTTTTCTTATTTTGAGAAATTTGATTTTATGATCAATCGTATGGACTGATTCTTTTCAAATGTTAAATTTAAGATCATGTAACCTTATAGTTGGTCCTGTATATATAATATATCTTTTTCCTCTAGCTGCTTATAAATTTTTTTTCTTATTTTGAGAAATTTGATTTTATGGTATGCCTTGGTGTAGTTTTCTTCATGGTTTTTGTACTTGGGTTTCATAATGATTCTTGAATATATGTCGGCTTATAGTTGCCATCAAATATGACCACATTTTAGCTATTATTTCTTCAAATATTTCTGCTCTTTCTCTGCTAGATGTTATCTCTTCTTTGCTAGATACTCCAGTTACTCATATATTAGGCCACTTGAAATTGTCCCATAACCTACTGATTTGGTTCCAGCCTTTTATCTCTTTATGTCTCACTTTGAATTTCTGTTGCTTTATCTTCAAGTTCACTAATATTTTCCTCTGCAGTATCTAATCTGCTACTGATCCTATGCAGTGTATTTTTTATTTCAGACATTGTAGTCTTCATCTTTATGAGTTCACGTTGGGAACTATGTACCCTTCCATGTCCCCACATAAAATGCTCAGTCTTTCCTTAGCTTCTCCAACTTATGAAATACAATAACAATAATTGTTAAATGATATCACTGTCTACTAATTCTATCATTAGTGTTTAATGGGTCAGTTTTGATTAACTCACTTTTCTCTTATCATTATTTGTATTTTTTTCTGCCTTCCAATCTTTGTTTTATTTGGTGTCAGACTGTGAATTTCACCTTGTTGGGTGCTAGATATTTTTGTATTCCTAAGAATATTTTTGAGCTTTGTTCTGAGATGCAGGTAAGTTGTCTGGCCTTTTATGTCTGGCTTGTAAACTTTGTTAGGTGGTATAGAGTAGCTTTTAGTCTGGAACTAATTTTTCCCCACTACTGAGTACTAGGATATTTTCATGATCTGCTTCTAGGTGAGACTGTGCAGGGCAGGGCCATGTTATACTAACCTTTTGATCTTTGAATCTTAGCCCAGTTTCTGGGTCCCCAGTTGGGATCCATAAATTCTTGATAATAAAAGCTAAAACTTTTGTTTGCTCTGGAAATGTTTTCATAGTTCATTTCTATCAACTGGAATCAATATTATGATTTTTGTCTTACCAAGAATAGATCCCAATTCCTACGTAAAACCTTTGAACAGCCCTGAGCTTCCCAAAGGATTTCCTCCAGTGCTCCAAAGATTTCCTCCAATGGTATTTAATCAATCTCTGAATTGATACCTCATTGATTTTGCATGTGTTTAGTCCCCAGATTGAACTTAGTAGAATCTTACGTAATAGTGGCCTTATTGAAATGTCAAAAAGTCACTCAAGTAAAATTTATGAATTATTAATGAGGTTTAAAAAGAACTACTATTTTCCTATACTTCAGTAGGGTATATTCAGACATTCTCTTCTCTGTGAAGCCTTCCTTGATCTTCCTGTTTCTTTTATTTTTTTATGCTTTTAGACCTTTCTGAACATATCTATTATAGAATCTGTAAGATGCATTCACGGGTTAAAGACTATATGCATAAGATAGCTACATGAGTAGGCTGGAGGTGTCCCTTTGGTATGTCTTGACACCTGTTGTACTATAAACCCAGATCTTATGTCAAATTTTGATCAATATGTATACTTAATTTTGTTTCAACTGAGAATATATACTCTCAGAAAAATGGTACAGAGAAAAATCAAGCAGCATCAAAACATGGCTTTGAATTATTAAAACATACATAGTGACTTATTTCATAGGTATACAAGAGAGGGCAATCAGAATAGTAAAAATGCTCAAGGAGTGCTGAAGGGTAACTAAGTGAAAAAGACAATAACTATGTCTGTAATTTAGTGCCAGTAGAGTACCACCAAAATTTGCCACCAAAATGTATTTGTGCAAAAAACTACATATTAGTGTGGGTAATAGGTATTATAATGAAGGACATGCCCTTTAAGGACAGAGACTTTGAATAATTCGTTTTTTCAATTCCTTATAAAACTTAGACAAGTGCCTTGAACAAAATGAATACTCATTTGATGCATGTTTTTATTCGTAGGGTAAGTAAGCATGAGACATAGACTTCCACTTTAAAAACTTCACAATCCAATGGTGTAGACAGACTGAAAATCCAATAATGACTTTAGTGTAGTCAGTGTTCTAAAGAAAATAAAAAAGACATTAATAGCTTTACCTGGAAAGGTCTCAATGGCTTCCTAGGGTATGGATGGATCCTCTGTACCAGGTCTTCAGTGTGCTTAAGAGATCACAACGTAGAGAAGAGGTAGGAGAGTAATCCTTGCAAAGTAATAGCCTATCTTGTTGTGAAATGATCAATCAAGTATTGTTGGTGGAGAGAACATATGGTTTAGGGGGTGGGGGAGACATCAAGTTGGTAGATTGGGACCAGATTTCCAAGCACCTAGCTGTTATGTTGAAAAATCGGTACTTTATTCTGTAGGTTTAAAGTAATATCAAGGGTTTTCAGCAAGGGAGTGACAGGAAGAGGTTTATATTCTAGAAAGATCTCTCTGAGATGATGCTTCAGAAGTAGGAGGAAAGACTCTTGCAACAGTCAGGAGACTCTTGCAACAGTCTCAGTTAGAGATGATGTGGGTGTGAATTCAACATAAACTAAGTTGGTTGTATTTATTTACCATCTTGTTTGCTTTGTAAAATGCCTCCTTCATATTATATATCATAAATACAAACAAAGTACACAGTTCTGAATGATAAATAATCTGACTTTCTTAGATCAATACAGAAGGACATAAGTTAGGACAATTAAGAAGTGTTTACTTGAGATGCAAAGTAGGGGAGTGTCTGGGAAATGAGGGGGGCTCTGTGATGTTCTTCTCAGGAATCCAGACTGCAGTACTCCTGAACAGCAAGAACTGGTGCCTGTCAGAAGTACAAGTCCATATTTGCATGTCCTTTTGCTTCCTGATCCCCATTCCTCTTGTTGATTCTACCATCTGCAACATGCACAGACGCAAAAAGCTAACCCGAGGAATTATCTAATAGTGTAGTCATGCTTTTAGCTACCCACATTAACTTTATTTGACAAACCATCAAAGTACAGAGACAAAGAGAGATCTTTATGTTACAGGTTTAAATGTTAAATCCTGTCATAAACTGTTCGGTTATACTTCATAGAAAGAAAAATATATTTGTTGAACAAAGGAGTCAAGTTAAAACAAGAAAAAGAGCATGTTCTGTTCTTTGGTAAATGTGGCTCTGCCAAGTATAGAAGTTCCAAGTGTTCAAGGCCATATAAAAGACTGATGTCTTCAAAGGCAAGGAGCTATAGACAAAAGACAATTCATGGAAGTGATGGAGATCAGAAGGTGGTGTGGTGGGTGATTGTGGAACACGATTTAAAGAACACTTAGCATTGGTTCTCTTTTGGGTGGAACAGGTGGTTTGGTGGTATGGTTGTTGTTTTTAATCCTCTCTACATGTGGTAGAGATAGGAACAGCAAGAGGCATCAAAACAGTAAAGAGATCCCCAACTGAGGTGAGAGAGCTAAGTTTAGGGTCCAGCCTCCTACCCTAAGTCCCGTAAGTCACTTCAGCTACCTGGGGGTTATTTTCTCCACCAGTAAAAATCATCTCTAAGTTCCTTTTTGCTCTGACAAATCTTTTACTCCATGATGACTCATTGTGAAGACTTACCAACAGCCCATATATAGCAGTAGGGCTCAGCTTCTTTGTCTGTAAAACAGGAGTAATATGACCTACCTAACAAACATGGCTTGAGGATCAAGTAAGATGATGTATGAATGAAATTTAGCACAGAACCTGTCAAATTGTAGATTCTCAGTAAATCCAAGTGTCCTTTATTAGGTTTCTCATCCATTAAAAATGTTTACTGGTATTTACTATAAGCCATGTAGGAGGAAGGTCTAGAATAGCAAATAGATTAGATAAATTTGCCTTCAAATGCCTTCATGGAGCTTGCAAAAAAAAAAAAAACAAAAAACAAACTAATGAATAGACAGGAACACAGAATTTCTTCCCTCTCTTCCTTCCTTCCTTCCTCCTTCTTTCCACCCATCTGCTCTCAGTGACTGCTTCAGATCCTGGCTGGCTGAATGCTAACCCTAGGAGTAAAACACTGAGGACCAGAAGGACTAGTTTGTGAGACTCTGAATGCTTTTGTTCAGTGGTCACCCTGGATCATTCTTTACCAGTGGGCCTGGGAAAGTGTGTGGATAAATGAGGACAAATTGTGAAGAGTAGGAGCAGAGTTAATCAAGGTAACTGAATGTCAGGGCAGAGCTTTAGGAGTTCCTGAGTCTAAGAATGTTGGCAACACTGTACTGGGAAACACCTGGGAAGTGTATAAAGAAAACCAAAAGATGTATAACTGCACAATCAGTGTATATCTGTTCACCATCTTGGGCAGGCATGAATAATACATAATTTCCACTCTCAAGGAGCTCACATTTTTCTAAAGGAGGCAAACAGGAGTCTCAATATGCTGTGCTGAGTGCTTTTATAAATGTATAAACCCAGGAAGCTTTACAATGTAAAGCAAGATATTTTGAACCCATCATTTTGATGTTGCCATTTTTATCTTAGGTAAAATGAAAAATTCTTTTCAAATTAAACTACCTCATAAATATTAGTTTTATTTTTAGGTAATGAAATCATAACTAAATATTGTGGGTAGAGATAATTAGCCAGCACAAAGTAATATTGATAATAACAAATTTACATATATTTAAGCTTATCATTGATTAAAAATTGACAAAAGATTAAATTACCTTAATGAGATTTTTTTTTTATTAAATGATAACTATGTACATTAATGCAATTCTGGGGTACAGTGTGGGGTTTTCACATGCAATCTGAAATACTTCCATCAAACTGGTCAACATAGCTTTCATGTCATTTTCTCAGTTATTGCTTTAAAATGTTCACATTCTACTCTTAGAAAGATTCACCTGTACCCCTCCTTAATGAGATTTTTATCTGCATAATTTTTTCAAGTTAAAAAAATTAAGTTGATATAAATAACAAAAAAATCCTAATGTTGGTTTTAATTTGTAAAATTTAATACAAGGGAGAAAAACCCTGTTAAGTTAAAAAGATATCTTTATTGTGATGTATGTGGAAAAGACCCTGAATGGAGGAAAAAGTATCCAGTGTACTCAGTACTTCTATGAAACCAACTTATATTTAATCACACTTATGAAAGATAGAACACAACTATAGCCCAGGATGAAGGAGAGAAACGGAGTGGGAAGGGAGGGGAGAGGAGAGGTTTGATAGAGGGACCACATCTATGGAGCATATTGCAAAGGTACAAGTCAAATCTGTCAAGCGTAGAACATAAATTTCTTAACACAATAATCAAGTAAATGAGGTGAAAGCTATGTTGATTGGTTTGATGTATCCACATCAGATTGTATAAAAAAGTCAACATATTGTACCCCACATATGCATAAATGTATTCATGATCTATGTGTATATGACTTAAAAAAATAAAATTAACCACAAAAAAGAAATAAATATTAAAATTGAAAAGACAGGTACACTGTGATATAAAGAATATTAATCAAGGAATTCAAATGGTATAGTGGTCTGCTTATATAAAGTCCATTCTTTTTTTTTCTTTGCATTTTTATTTATTTATTTATTTTTATTTCTTATAGCATAACTATGTACATTAATGTAATCATGGGGCACAGTGTGCTGTTTTCATATACATCTTAAAATACTCTCATCAAACTGGTTAACATCACCTTCATGTCATTTTCTTAGTTATTAAGTCAAGACATTCATACTCTGCTTTTAGAAAGATTCACTTGTACCCTTGTAAGATTAACCATAGAGGTGACCCCACCAATCACCTTCCCTGCCCCTATACACCCCCCTCCCCTCCCCTCTCCCACCCCCTTCCCATATTCTGAGGCTATAATTAAGTTATGATATTCCTATAAAAGCTATGAATTAGTTTCAAAATAGGGCTGTGTACATTGGATACGTTTTCTTCCATTCTTGAGATACTTTGCTAAGAAGGACATTTTCTAATTCCATCCATATGAACATGAAGGAGGTAAAGTCTCCATCTTTGTTTAGGGCTGCATAGTATTCCATGGTGTACATATAGCACAATTTATTGATCCATTTGTGGGTTGATGGGCATTTGGGCTTCTTCCATGACCTAGAAATTATGAATTGGGCTACAATAAACATCCTGATACAAATATCTTTGTTGTAATTCAATTTTTGGTCTTCTGGATATATACCTAATAAAGGAATTGCAGGGTCGAACAGCAGGTCTATTTTTAGTTCTCTAAGTGTTCTCCAGATGTCTTTCCAAAAGGAACATATTAGTTTACATTCCCACCAGCAGTGTAGAAGTGTTCCCTTTCCTCCACATCCACACCAGCATCTCTGGTTTTGGGATTTTGTGATATGGGCTAATCTTGCTGGGGTTAGATGGTACCTGAAAGTTGTTTTGATTTACATTTCTCTGATGATTAAGGATGGAGAACATTTTTTCATATATCTGTAGGCCATGCACCTCTCTTCTTTAGAGAAATTTCTATTCAAGTCCCTTGCCCACACTGAGATGGGATTGCTTATTTTCTTCTTGCTAATACGTTTGAGTTCTCTGTGGATTCTGGTTATTAACCCTTTGTCAGAGACATAACCAGCAAATATCTTCTCCCATTCTGAGGGCTGTCTACCTGCTTTATTTACTGTTTTCTTGGCTGTGCAGAAACTTTTTAGTTTGATCAGGTCCCAAAAGTGTATTTTTGACATTGCTTCAATTGCCTGAGGGGTCCTCCTCATAAAATTTTTTCCAAAGCTGATTTCTTCAAATGTTTTCCCTATGCTTTCTTCTAGTATTTTCATAGTTTCATGTCTTAAGTTTAAATCTTTAATCCAGTGAGAGTCTATCTTAGTTAATGGTGAAAGGTGTGGGTCTAGTTTCAGTCTTCTACAGGACGCCATCCAGTTAGCCCACATCATTTGTTAAATAGGGAATCTTTTCCCCACTCAATATTTTTAATTGGCTTGTCAAAAATCAGATAACGGTAGGTGGCTGGATTCATCTCTTGGCTCTCTGTTCTGTTCCATACATCTACCTCTCTGTTTTTGTGCCAGTACCATGCTGTTTTGATCACTATCACTTTTTAGTATAGTATGAGGTCTGGTAATGTTATTCCTCCTATAAAGTCCATTCCTGATGAAAATTCGTCAGTGTTGGAG
>CAUYTI010071216.1:0-12089 GCA_963575145.1 Galago senegalensis
TTTACATCCTTCATGTTCACATGGATGGAGCTGGAGAATGTTCTTCTGAGCAAAGTATCACGAGAATGGAGGAAAAAGTATCCAATGTACACACCCCTATTATGAGACTAATCTAAACCTTTTATATGAAAGCTATAACCAGGGACTCAACTTTGAAACTCTTAGACGTGATCAAGGAATATAGCAGCATCTCAGGATACAAAATCAGTACTTACAAGTCAGTAGCTTTTATATACACCAACAATAGTCAAGCTGAAAAAAACAATTGAGAACTCTATTCCTTTTACAATAGTGCCAAAGAAAATAAAATATCAGGGAATTTACCTAACAAAGGACATGAAATATCTCTATAAGGAGAGCTATGCTTTTCCATTTGTTAACATCTCCAGCTATTTCTTTTCTCAGCATTTCATAATTGTCCTTATCGAGATCTTTGATGTCCTTTGGTAGGTATATTCCCAAATATTTCATCATCTTTGGCAGTACTGTAAAAGGAATAGTGTTCTTGACTATATTTTCAGCTTGACTATTGTTGGTCATAGTCACATATAAAAGCTACGGATTTGTAAGCATTGATTTTTTATCCTGAGACACTGCTATATTCCCAGATCATTTCTTTTTTTTTAATTTCTTATATCATAACTGTGTATATTAATTCAATCATGGGGTATAGTGTGCTGTTTTCATACATATTTTGAAATACTCTCATCAAACTGGTTAACATAACATTCATGTCATTTTCTTAGTTATTGAGTTAAGACATTCATACTCTGCTTTTAGAAAGATTCACTTGTACCCTTATAAGATAAACCATAGAGGTGACCCCACCAATCACCCTCCCTCCCCCATCCACCCTATACCCTCCCCTCTCCCACTCCCTTCCCATATTCTAAGGCTATAATTAGGTTATGACATTCCTATAAAAGCAATGTCAAAAATACACTTTTGGGACCAGATCACTTCTAAGAGTTTTGTGGTTGAGTATTTGGAGTTTTCCAGGTATAAGATAATGTCATCTGCGAAGAGTGAGAGTTTGATCTCCTTTGATCCCATTTAGAAACTCTTGATCACCTTCTTTTGCCTGATTGCAATGGCTAAGACTTCCATTACTATGTTGAATAGCGGTGGAGACAATAGGCATCTTTATCTAATTCCAAATCTGAGTGGAAACGTTTTCAATTTTACTCCATTCAGTATGATATTGGCTGTGGGTTTGCTGTAGATGGCCAATATCAATTTAAGAAATGGCTCATCTAAAACTATTTTCTTATGTGTTCTAATCATGAAAAGATGCTGGAAATTATAAAAAACTTTTTCTTCATCAATTGATAGATTCATATGGCCTTAGTTTTTTATTTTATTCATGTGATGTATTATACTTATAAATTTACATATGTTGAGCCAACCTTGTATAATTTTTTGATGTGTCATGAATTCTGTTTGGTAGGATCTTACTGAATATTTTTTGCATCAATATTCATTAATGATTTTAGTCTATAGTTTTCTTTGTTTGCTGGGTTTCTTTCCTAGTTTGGGGATCACCGTGATATTTGCTTCATAGAATGTGTTGTGAAGTATTTCTTCTTTTTCTGTTTTGGAATAGGTTGTGTAATGTAGGTACTAGTTCCTCTTTAAAGGTTTGGTATAATTCTGATGTGAATATATCTGGTCCCAGACTTTTCTTTTTGGGAAGATTTTATATTATTGATACTATTTTAGTGCTTGATATAGGTCTGTTCAAAATTTCTAATTCTTTATGTCTGAGCATAAGGAGGTGTTCTTCCCCGTATTGGTCCATTTGATCAATATTTTTACATTTCTGAAAACAGAGCTTTTTGTAGTAATCATTGAAGATATTTTGAATTACTGTGGTATATATTATTATTTCTTCATTATAGTTTATGATTGATGGTATTAGAGATTTTACTTTTCTGTTCCCGGTTAGACTAGCCAAAGAATTTTCAATATTATGAATCTTTTCATAAACTAACTTTTTTTTTGTTTTTTATCTTCTGAATGATTCTTTATTTTCAATTTTAATTAATCTGCTCTAATTTGGTTATTTCTTTTCTTCTACTGGGTTTGGAGCAGGAATGCTCTTCCTTTTGCAGTTGCTTGAGATAACCCATTAAGCTGTTGACATTCTCTCTTTCTGTTTTCTTGATGAAGAATTCCAACACTGTAAATTTCCCTCTTAGGACTCCTTTTGCAGTTTCAAACAGGTTTTGATAGTTTGTGTCTTCATTATCATTTTATTCCAAAAATTTGGTGATTTCATTCTTAATCTCACCCAGCTATCATTCAGCATAAGGTTATTTAGTTTTCATGACTTTATTTCCATATGAAGATTCCTGTGGCTAGTGAGTTCAACTTTTATTCTGTGATCTTCCAAGAAGATACAAGGAATAATATCTATTCTTTTAAATTTTCTTAGGTTACAATTGTGTCCTAAGATATATTCAATTTTGAAGGAATTCATCATCCGTGGGCTGATGAAAACAATGTGTATTCAGTTTTATTAGAATTAAATACTCTGTAGATACATGTTAAGTCCATTTGTTCTAGGGTCAAGTTTAAATTCATTATTTCTTTGCTAAGTTTCTCCTTGGATGATCTATCCAGAACTAACAAAGAAGTGTTTAAATTTCCAAATATTGTAGTGCAAGAAGATATCAAATTGTTCGTATCTGTTAAGGTTTGCTTTATAAATTGACAAGCATTCCGATAGGCTGCAAAAATGTTAATTATCAAAATCTCTTCATGTTGAATGTTTCTCTTGAGAAAGATGGACTATCCATCTTTATCTTTCTTTATGTTTGTTGATTTAAAACCTATTGTATCTGCCAATAAAATTACAATCCCTGCTTTTTTTCTGATTTCCATTTGCCTGTATTACAGATGATTATCCCTTTACCCTCAGTCTTTTTTTATCCTTTAAGGTAAGATAAGTCTCTTGTAGGAAACAGATATCAGGCCTGAGTCAGCCAACCTGCCTATTTTGAGTGCAATTTAAACCATTCACATTAATGGAGAGAACTGATAGGCATGATAGTGTTTTGAGTGTCATATTTTTCAAATTTCCAGTTGATATTTTTGATCCATTCACTATTATGGAAGTTAGATTTTATTGGATAGATTCTGAGTGAGTTTACTTTGGTGATAGATCATTGTTCTGGTTGTTATGGAAAATGGGTCTGAGAATATCCAGGAGACCCAGTTGAGTTATGGCAAATGTTTTGATATGTGTAAGTCTGTAAAGTATTTTATTTTTCCATCACAAATGAAACTCGGTTTAGCTGGATACAGGATATTGGGCTGAAAATTATTTTCCTTTAGGAGATTGCAGGTTGATGACCATCTTCTTCAGGCTTAAAAGGTTTTGGCTGAGAGATCTGCAGTTATTCTATTATTTCTCACTTTGTGGGTAATGTTTTTCTCACATCTGGCTGCTTGACGAATTTTTTGCCTTCATCTTAACTTTGGCATAGTTAATCACAATGTGTCTAGGGGATACTTTATTTGGATTGAGTCTTGTGGGGGTTCTGAAACTGTCTACTATCTGAAGTTCTGTATCTCTTACAATGCTTAGGAAATTCTCCTCCAAAATCTCTTTGAGTAGAGCATCTGTACATTTAGGACCTTCCTCTTCTCCTTTGGGAATTCCTATAAGACAATTGTTTGATCTTTTGTGGTGATTCCACAACTCTCTCAGAGAATGATCAGATTTTGCTCTCCATTTGTCTGCCTCTTTGAGAGTTTGGGAACATTCAAAAGTTTTGTCTTCATTTTCAGAGATCCTTTCCTTTCTTCTGCCTGGTCAACTCTATTACTGAGGGATTCCCCTGTATTTTGAAGTTCCGTAAATAACTTTTTCATATCCTTAAACTCTGCTGTCTCTTTTCTCATTATGTCCATACCCTTAGTGATTTTGTCTTTGAATTAATAATTTATTTTTATTGAGACAGACTCTCATTTTGTTGCCCTCTGTAGAGTGCAATGGCATTAAAGCTCACAGCAACCTCAAACTCTTGGGTTTAAGTGATTCTCTTGCCTCAGCCACCCAAGTACCTGGGACTACAGGTGCCCCCCATAATGCCTGGCTATTTTTTTGTTATTGTTGTCATTGTTGCTTATCAGGCCCTGGTGGGGTTCAAATCCACCAGTGCTTATGGTCAGTGCCCTAACCATTGAGATACAGGAGCTGCCCAGAATTCCTTACTATCTTGAGATCACTTTTGAACAACTCTTTTGATTTCTATTTTCATCTTTTCTACCATTCTATTCATTTTATTTGCCCCCCGTATTCTAAATTCTATTTCTGACCTTTTCAGCCATTTGTCTATGAATGGCATGTTCTGTTGTATCTCCTTTGTCATTCCTTGGGGAAGTTGATCTACTCTGATTATTCATGTTGCCAGAGTTCTTCCATTGGTTCTGCCCCATGATTATTTTCTGCAGTCTGGTGGTTAGGATTGGATTGAGGGACCTAGGAATTGTAGTTTACCAGTCCTTTACCAAAGAACTGGGACTGGTGATTGTGACTTTTACCCTACAGCTTTACAAAGGCCCCTTCAGACCTGCAGCCAGAGACTCTGAAGACCTGATTGATGTGATAGAGCTAGCTGGCTCAGTCTTATATTCAGCCAGCCTCTACCTAATCCTAATGAGTCACGTATTTAGGCTGAAACATCATCTGAGGAGAGATACAAGCAACTGAGACTCCCCACCCACCACCAGAGACAATTGGAAGGGGAGAATCAGTTCCTCCCACTACAACACAACCACAGCGCAACCTTGTAGGGTCCCCAAGAGGACAGAGCCCAGGTCAAGAGTTCCAATCTTATTGTCCTGGGCAACACAATAACTGCTCAACTGGGAGAAATCAAAAGGTCTCCAGCAACCAAACAGCAGGAACCCACAGTTATCTCTGTCCTGAAAACCCAAGAGGCTGGAGTCAGGATCCCTCTGGTGCTCAATGGAGTCAGGAAGCTCCACCCAATCAAAACGTCAGTCCAACGGGGTAGGTACCTCCGTCCCCACCTTGCACCTCAGCCATGCACTGCTACTGGTAATACCACAGGGCTAGGGCCCATCTCCCTCCAGTGAGCTACAGTGCCAGGGATTTGCACCAACTGGAGTCAAAGGCAAGTCAGTGCCTTTGCCCCTGCTGCACTCTGCAACCAGCAATACTGAAAGGCTGAAACCCAGCACCTTCTGATGCTCAATGGAATCTGGGCAGTTCTCAACCAGAACCTGCCCTGGGGTGTGATCACTTCCCTCCACCAGCAGGCCCCATCACGGTGCATTTTTCTCTCCCACACAGTGTGTGCCACTACCCCAGCCATCCTCCATCACCAGCAACTTCAAGGGGCTAAAGCCAACTCCCTCTGGTTGTCAACAGAATTGGGGGAGTGCTCCTACAAAGTCTCTTCAAAGTGAGTACTGTCACCCACTGCAAACAGTTGCAATGTGTCACTTCTCTCTCCCTCTTGTCCCTTTCTTCCTGCAACCCTCACTTCCCACACCACAAGTCACTGTTTCCTCACAGCTGTTCAGAGACACACACAATGTGCAGGCCTCTTAAGGAATTGTCATACACTGGGCTCTGTAGAGAACAGGCTATCAGACCGCCACGTGAGAGGGGAAGGGTGGACATGGAGTTCAGATTTGCAAGGAAAATTTGCAAATTGAAATAGTTGTTCAATTTTGTGCCAGGCAGGAGAATGTCTAGGATCACAAGTGGGACCTCTCTCTCCAGGAGGTCCAGTGGTTAGTGACTCTCTTTGGTGGGGTAAAACAAAAGGTCTTTTGTCCACTGCTCACATGTAGAGAGCACACAATAGGCACTCTCTTGGGGGAGGTCTCTGTTATTCTTGGCAATGAGTTTTATACCTAGAATTTCTTTTCCTGGAGTCACAGCTTGCTTTAGCAGGTATAATATGCACTCATAAATCTTTCTTATCTCAGCTCCCAATCTTCAGATTCATTGAGTTAATTCTGTCCATTTTCTCTCCCTCTAGAAGGGAGCCTGTGTTGAAAGCTAGCTCCAGATGGCCATTTTACCTCCTTCCCCTCATTTATGTTTTCAGTTTTGTCATTGCCTCTGTATTTCCCATTTGGATTGCCTTTATAAATTATTTCCCTAGGCTGATATCATTAAGAGTTTTTCCCCACATTTTCTCCTTGGGAAGCTACACAGTGATGCTAGTGTCTGATCCACCCTTCAAAGCAATTTTGAAACTCCATTTCTGTTTCTAGTTAATCTGGCATAGGATTTATAGATTTATTCATTTTTTTAAAGATAACTTTTTGTTTCATTAATTTTCTGCATAATTCTTTTGTTTTCAAATTTATTTATTTATGATTTAATTTTGGTTATTTCTTTTCTTACACTAGGTTGGGGATTAGATTGTTCTTCCTTTTCCATTTCCTTGAGATGATTCATTAGTTTGTTGATGTGCTCTGTTTCTGTTTTTCAGATGTAGGCAGTTAATTTGACAAAATTCTCTCTTAAGACTGCTTTTTCAGTATTCCTCATGTTTGGTAATTTGTAACTACATTGTGGTTATGTTCAAGGAATTTAAAAATTTACTCCTTTATCTCTTTCTTGACCCATCTTCCATTCAGCATAAGGTTATTTAATTTCCATGCCTTTGTGTAGGAATGAAAATTTTTGTTGGAGTTGAGTTTCACTTTTATTGTCTTTTGGTCTGAGAATATACAAGGTACATTACTTTGACATTTGATTTGTATCATAGAATATGATCTATATTGGAGTATGTTACATGAGCTGATGGGAAGAATGTATCTTCCTTAGCTTTGGGTTTGGGGATGGTGTGTTCAGCATGTGTTTATTAAGCCCATTTGTTCTAGGTTTGCATTTAAGTCCCTTGTATCTTTGTTTTCCTTCTGTTTAGAGGATCTGTCCAGTAATGTCAGAGGGGTGTTAAAGACACAGCTATTATGTTGATACATGATATTGCTCAGACCAATCAAGGTCTGTTTCATAAATCTGGAAACATTTAAGTTGGATTTATAAACATTTAAATTGAAATGTCCTCGTATTGTATCATTCCCTTGAACTGAATGAATTGAATTGACGATCTTTGTCTTTCTTAACTTTAGTTCCTTTATTTTCACTTTTATCTGAAAATATTGTGAGCCCTTCTTACTTCTGATTTCCATTTGCCTGAAATATTGTTTGCCAAATTTTTGTACTGAGTCTTCACACTGAGAAATATACCCTTAAGGTTAGGTGTATTTCTTGGAGATGGCATATGGATATGGATGGTTTGTGATTTTTTATCCAATTGGCAAGCCAATGCTGCTTCAGTAGGGAATTCAAGCCATTAACATTTTTTGGCAGAATTGGTAAGTGTGCTGGACTTCTATTCATCTTATTTTGTCAGAGTCCATTGCTTAGTTTTCTACTTCATGCCATTGTGAAAGTTAGGATTTGTCCATTAGCTTCTGGGTGTTCAGTTTGCTGGTGGTCCATTGTGATGGTATGTGTTGAAAATAGTTCTAAGTATTTCCTGTGGAGCTGGAATACTTTCTTAATGTGGAAAATTTCCTCAATGTTTGATTATTAGCAAAAGATTTGATATCCTCCATCAATTTTAAAGCTTATTTTAACAGGGCACATCGTTTGATTTTAAATCTTAAATGTAGATGACAATTCTTTTCTCAATTAGAAAGTTTAAGCTGAAAATTATTCTGTCGCCTTGATGTATCTAACTGTGTAAGTCAGTTGATGCTTACACTTGGCTGTTTGCAGAATTTATCTATTGTCTTGAATTTGGACAGTTTGATTACAGTGTGGCCTGGAGAACCTCTGTTTCTGTTGAGATTACCCATAGTTTGATATCCCTCTAAAAAAAGTATTTTGGAACCTTCGATGATACTTGGTTAGTTTTCATTTATGATACCCCCCAGTAGGGCTTCCATTCCTCTGGGGCATTCTTCTTCCCCTTCAGGGATCCCTTTAATTAGTATGTGTTAATGTTTCACAGAAACCCATAATTCTCTGATCTAATGTTCTGCTTTTCCCTTATTCCTTTCTGCCTCTTTGACTACCTGAGTTAGCTTATGAATTTCATTATCTAACTCTCAGATTCTTTCTTCTCAATGGCCTAATCTGTTATTGGTACTTTCTACTATATATTTAAGTTCCCTGATTGACTCCTGCATTTCCTCAAGCTCTGTCATATCATTTCTATACTCTTCAGATCTTTCATCCATATCATAAATTCCCTTTCTATATACATTCTGCTATTTCTTTGCTCAGAGTTTTTTCTCTGTAGTTATCCCTCACATTTTTTGTTAGGTACATTCCCAGGTATTTCATTTTCTTCAAAGCTATGTGAAGAGTATTGTGTCTTTCATTTGATTCTCAGCTTGACTGTCATTGGTGTATATAAGGCTACTGATTTGTGGACATAGATTTTATATCCTGAGACATTATTGTGTTTCTTTATCACTTCCAGAAGTCATGATTGAGTGCCACAGGTTTTCAAAATATAAGATCATATCATAAGCAAAGAGCAAAAGTTTGACCTCTATAAAAGGTATACTATGGATAAAAAGTATACTCTAAATACATTTTATATCTTTCTCTTGCCTGACTGCATTGGTTAGAACTTCCAGGACTATGTTGAATAGTCATGGTGAGGGTAAACATCATTGTCTAGTTTCAGTTCTAAGGGGAAATGCTGTGGATTTTACCCCATTCAGTGTGATATTGGCTGTGGGATTGTCATAGAAGGATTTTATCAGTTCAAGAAATGTCCCATATATACCTATTAAGTTTTCTTATCAGAAAAAGAGGCAAAATTTTGTTGAATAATTTTTCTTCATCTTTTGAGAAGATCATATGTATGGTCTTTGTTTTGTTTTTAAGTCATGACTTGCGTTTATGTCTTTGCATATGTTGAACCAAACTTTCATCCAAAGGATAAAGCCCACTTGATTGTGATACTTCAAAGAACATGAAAAAGTAGTTCTCATTTCATGTGAAATCATAAAAACTAAATAGTGAAGGCAATTCTGTGAAATAAAACAAATCTGGAGGCATCACTTTACCAGAATTCAGGTTATACTAGAAGTCCATAGTGATTAAAACAGCAAAGTATTGGCACAAAAATACAGCTGTAAGCTACAGAAGAGAAATCCTAAATATGAAATGAGCCACATATTTCCATATGATTATTTTTGTATTTTTTAATTAAGTCATATATACATATATCATGAATACATTTATGTGTATGTGAGGTACAATGTGTTGATATTTTTTACACGACCTGACGCACTTACATCAAACCAATCAACATAGCTTTTCCCCATTTATTTGATTATTGTGTTAAGACATTTATGTTCTACACTTGACAGATTTGACTTGCACTCTTGCAATATGCTCCATAGGTGTAGTCCCGCCCTTTACTCTCCCCCATTAAATATCCCCCTCCCCTCCCTTCCCACTCCATTTCTCTCCTTCATCCTGGGCTATAGTTGTGTTCTATCTTTCATAAGAAAGTGTGAGTAAATATAAGGCTGCATAATATTCCATAGTATACATATACCACAATTTATTAATCCATTCATGGTTTGATGGACACTTGGGCTTCTTCCATGACTTGGCTATTACGAATTGAGCTGCAATGAACAGTTTGGTGCAAATATCATTTTCGCAAAGTGATTTTTGGTCTTTTGGATATACTTCTAGTAGAGGAATTGCAGGATCCAATAGCAGGTCAATTTTTAGATCCATGAGTGTTCTCCAAACTTCTTTCCAAAAGGAACATATTAGTTTGCATTACTACCAACAATGAAGTAGTGTTCCCTTTTCTCCACATCCATGCCAACATCTGTAGTTTCGGGATTTTGTTATGTGGGCTACTCTAACTGGAGTTAGATGGTATCTCAAAGTGGTTTTGACTTGCATTTCTCTTATGATTAAAGATGATAAGTATTTTTTCATGTGTCTGTAGACCATGCTCCTGTTTTCTTCAGAGAAGCTTCTGTTCAGGTCTCTTGCCCATAGTGAAATGGGATCACTTGTTATTTTCTTATTAATAAGTTTGAGTTCTCTGTGGATTCTGGTTATCAAATCTTTGTCAGAAACATAACCTGAAAATATCCTCTCCCATCCTGAGGGCTGTCTACTTTCTTTACTTACTGTGTTCTTGGCAGTGCAGAAGCTTTTTAGTTTGATCAGATCCTGTAATGTATTTTTGGTATTGCTGCAATTACCCTGGGGGTCCTCCTCATAAAGTTTTCTCACAAGCCAATGTCTTAAAGTGTTTCCCCTGCACTCTTTCCAAGAATCTTTATGGTTTCCTGTCTTAAGTTTAAGTCTTTTATCCAGTGAAAAAACTGAGAGAAAGTTGTAGGTCCAGTTTCAGTCTTGTCCAAGTTGCCAGCCAATTCACCCAGCACCATTTGTTAAATAGTCTTTCCCCCAATTTAAGTTTTTGATACGCTTATTGAAGATCAAATGACGATAAGTGTCTGGATTCATCTCTTGGTTCTCAATTCTGTTCCATACATCTACCTCTCTATTTTTGTGCCAATACCATGCTGGTTTTTTTTGTTTTTTGTTTTGTTTTTTTTTTGTAGAAAGAGAGTTTCACTTTATCACCCTTGGTAGAGTGTCATGGCATGACACAACTCACAGCAACCTCTAACTCCTGGGCTTAGGTGATTCCCTTGCCTCAGCTTCCCAAGTAAGTAGCTGGGACTATAGGCAACCACCACAACACCTGGCTATTTTTTTGTTGCAGTTTGGCTGGGGCCGAGTTTGAACCCGCCACCCTCGGTATATGGGGCCAGCACCCTGCCCACTGAGCCACAGGCGCCACCCAATACCATGCTGTTTTGATCACTATAGATTTATAGTATAGTCTGAAGTATGGTAGCATGAATATACCTGATTTGTTTTCTGAGTAATGTCTTGGCTATTTTTTTTCTGTTGCCATATAAAATGAATTTCTAGTATTTTCAGATCTTCAAAGTAAGACAGACGTGCTTTAATAGGGATTGCATTAAATCTGTAGATTGCTTTGGGTAGTATGGACATTTTAACAATGTTGATTCTTCCAAGCCATGATCCATGAACACTCATGGATCTTTCCATTTGTTGACATCTTTGGCTATTTCTTTGTCAAAGTTTCATAGTTCTCTTTATAGAGATATTTCACGTCCTTTGTTAGGTGCATTTCCAGATATTTCATTTTCTTTAGCACTACTGTAAAGGGATTAGAGTCCATGACTGTTTTGTTCAGCTTGACTATTGTTGGTATATATGAATGCTACTGATTTGTGAGTATTGGCTTTGTAGCCTGAGACTCTGTTGTATTCCTTGATTACTTCTAAGAGTTTTGTATTGAGTCCCTGGGATTAACAGGTATAGGATAATGTTATCAGTGAAGAGTGAGAATTTGATCTCCTCTGACCCTATTTGGATACCATTAATCACCTTCTCTTGCCTAATTGTGATAGCTAAGACCTCCATTACAATGTTAAATAGCAGTGGAGACAGTGGGAAACCTTGCATGGTTCCTGATCTGAGTGGAAATGTTTTCAATTTCACTACATTTAATATAATACTGGCTGTAGGTTTGCTGTAGATGGCCTTTATCAGTTTAATAAAATTTCCTTCTAAACCTATTTTCTTTTTTTATTTATTATAGCATAACTGTGTATATTAATGCAATCATGGGGTACAATGTGCTGTTTTCATGTACATTTTGAAATACTCTCATCAAACTGGTTAACATAACCTACATGTCATTCTCTTAGTTATTGAGTTAAGACATTCATAGCTACTTTTAGAAAGATTCACCTGTACCCTTGAAAAATAAACCAACCTATTTTCTTAAGTATGCTGATCAAGAACAGATGCTGGTAGCATGATCCCCCCTGCTTTGTTTTTGTTTCTGAGTATTGTCTTGGCTACTCGAGGTTTTTTCTGATTCCATATGAAATGCAGTATTATTTTTTCGAGATCTTTAAAGTATGACAATGGAACTTTAATAGGGATTGCATTGAAATTATATATTGCTTTAGGTAGTATAGACATTTTAACAATATTA
>CAUYTI010071218.1:0-42172 GCA_963575145.1 Galago senegalensis
GTGGTCCCAGCTACTTGGGAGGCAGAGGCAAGAGACTCGCTTGAGCCCAGGAGTTGGAGGTTGCTGTGAGCTGTAATGCCACGGCACTCTACCCAGGGGGACAGCTTGAGGCTCTGTCTCAAAAAAAAAAAGAAAAGAAAAGAAAATGTAGTATACATATATACAGAGGGTGCCAAAAAAAGTAGACACATTTTCATTAAGTATAATACTCACTATATGCCAATAACAAAAATGAATACAGGCCACATCGAACATCTTTTGTAATTGCACAAGTCCAATGTGACTTGAGTATTACAAGTTGAATACAGTTTTTCCTTTCTTAAAACGTTTATACTTTTTTTGGCACCCTCTAGGTACAGTGGAATACTATTTGGCCATAAAAAGGAATGAAATCCTGTCACTTGTGGCAACCTGGGCAACCTGGAGGACATTATGTTAAGTGAAATAAGCTCAGAAAGAGAAAAACAGCACGATCTCACTTGTGTGATCTTTACTTATTTATTTTTGTTGAGACAGAGTATCACTTGTCGCCCTTGGTAGACTGCCATGGCATCATAGTTAACAGCAACTTCAAACTCTCAGACTCAAGTGATTCTCTTGTCTCAGCCTCCCAAGTAGCTGGCACTGTAGGCGCCTACCACAGTGTCCAGCTCTTTTTAGAGACAGGGTTTCACTCTTGCTCAGGCTGGTCATGAGCCTGTGAGCTCAGGCAATCCACCTGCTTCAGCCTCCCAGAGTGCTAGGATTACAGGCATGAGCCACCACTCCTGGCCTTGTATGTGTGGTCTTAAAAAGTTGATTTGATAGAAGCAGAGAGTAGAATAGTGATTACTAGAGGCTGGGGAGCAGAGAAAGGTGGGGGCCCCAGGAGAGATTGATCAATGGTACAAAATTACTTCGGTAGAATAGGTTTGACTGTTCTGTTATAAAGTAAGGTGACTATAGCAAATGGTAGCACATTGTATGTTTCACCATTAGAAGAGAAGATTTTGAATGTGTCACGAAGAAATGATGATGTTTAAAGTGATGACTCTGATTTGATCATTATATTATGTACATACTCATTGAAATACCACATTGTACCCCATAAATATGCACAATTTTTATATGGCACACCTCCTGGGGGAAGGACCGAACTACAACTTTACCTTATAAACTCAAACAATGTAACATAATTGTGTGTACCCCTATAGAGGATAGCTTTAAAGTGCTCATGCAATTTAAAATAGAGTTCACACAACTATAGCCTAGGATGGACGAAGGAAGTAGGGGGAGAAGGGAGAGAAAGGGGGGGTGGGTCAATAGAGGGAGGGTTAGTAGGGGGACCAGGGAGGGTTAGTAGGGGGACCACATCTACAAAGCATATTGCAAGTACAAGTTGAATCTATCAGGGGTAGAACACAAATGTCTTAATCCTGTAATTGGGTAAATGAGGTGAAGGCTATGTTGATTAGTGGAATGTAAACACTCCAATTTGTATAAATAACCAACACATTGAATCCCATAATGGCATAAATGTATTTATGATCTACATACAAATGACTTAATAAAAATAAATAAATAAATAAAATAGAGTGCAACTTAAAATCGCACACGAACTTTATGGCCTTCTTGTATTAGTCCAAAAATTTTTAAAGTACATTATTTTGTAAACATCTAACTACTGTGTACTTAATAATTTCAAAAAAACCTGTTTGTTAGTTTAAAAAAATACGTACAATTTTTCTGTGTTAATGATAAATTAAAATTTCCTTTTAAAAAATGACCAGATATCCAACAAATATTGTGCCAGATTTGCTTTTACTCAGAGAAGCAAAGAAATGTGATGTTCTAGCACCTGTTCTTCACCCTCATCATGTGTTGCACATATTTCCGTCTCTCTGAGACTTCCATTTACATCCGGAAGTCCTCCAAGCTGGACCTTCTGTGAGTGCTTAAGTCAAACTTTCTTTCCTGCTGCCATTTCTTCCTGCCCAGACCCTCACTCCTGTTTGATATCTACTGCCCGTGGGGCTGCTGGAAGGGGGCCGTCTGCTGCCCTGGCACAGAGTCCTCAGTGGCTCTGTCAACAGCCCTTCAATAACACACTGTCAGGCACCAGAGAGGTCCTGGATCCACTATCTCATTGTCCCCCATGCCCATTGTAGCTCTGCATCCTACACGATTCTCAAATTATCTCCCAAAGGCACACACTTCCATTTTTTGCCTTTGTTTTTTGCCTTCAAACAACAGCCAAAACGCTAATAAAACCCTTTTTCTGGCCTGACACACCTGTAAGCCCAGCACTTTGGGAGGCTGAGACAGGAGGATCTCTATAAGTCAGGAGGTCAAGACCAGTTGGAGCAACACAGTGAGACTCTATCTCAACAAAAAATTCAAAAACCAGCCGGCCTGGTGGCACACACCTTTAGTCCCAGCTACTCAAGAAGCTGAGGCCGGGGGAGCTTCTTGAGCGTAGAGTTCCGAAGCTACCAGTGAGCTGTGATAAAGCAACTGCCTCCAGCCTGGGAGACAGAGTGAGATCTCATCTCTTAAAAAGAAAACAAGGAAAACGCGTTTCCACAGGAACTCACTTTGTCTTCATTCACACAGAGCCAAGGCTCCCGCTCCTCACACCACAAATCAAGCGAAACATCACGGGCCAGGATTCACAGACTGTAACTCAGTCCATCTGCCTTCAGTGACTTCCCAGTTTCTACAAGAATAATATGATTCGAGTACCATGGGGTCTATCCTAGCAAATGTCCCCAAACAAACACAGTGGGTACAAATCACGCAGGCTTTAAGTTCAGATGTATAAGAAACGAAACTTTTAATTTATTTATGACAGTGATTTTACCACCAACTGTCACCACTCGCTACCTCCTCTTAGGTGGCGATAATTAAATCTTAGCCAATAGTTCAGGTCAGTCTTGGCCAGTGTTATGATTTCTCTCAGCAGTTTGGGATTTTTCCCCTTCATGGGGTGGCATCTGAACTCTTTTTCTTTCTTTTTTGAGATAGAGTCTCACTTTTGCCCTGGGTAGAGTGCTGTGACATCACAGCTCACAACAACCTCAAACTCTTGGACTCAAGAGATCCTGTCTCTTCCCCCAACCTCCCAAATAGCTGGGACCACAGACGCCCACCTCAACGCCTGCCTATTTTTAGTGACAAGGCCTTGCTTGTGCTCTTGTTCAGGCTGGTCTCGAACTCCTGAGCTCAAGTAATCCACCGGCTTCACAGGTGTGAGGCACCACACCTGCCTGCATCTAAACTCTTGGTAATGGGGGTGGGGTTTCTACTAGCTATAGGAAGAGATGCGTGATCCCTGGGGCCTCTGATCTCACAGCCCTCCTCTGAGGTATGCCGTGTCCTCTGAGACAGCTATTGGCTGGGTGACAGCTCCCTCTTGCCACCCCCTAGCTCTCTGTGCCACGTACACACTGTTCTTAGCCACACAGGGAGGTCCTGGGCTGCCACCTATGCCTCAGGGGTGCACAGGGACGTGTGGATCTGCCTGAGGGACTTGGAGCTTCCCTAGGCCCTTGGGCCTGGATACCTGTGGGGGCTGTCTCTTCTCCATCGTTCCCAAGCCTTTGCCTGGGAGGCTCCCAAGGTTTCTCCAGGCTCATCCCTCTCTCAGATCTCCCTTCTACCTGGCTTTGGTGATCTGGAGTGTGGTACTACAAGTGGCTTCCCCTCCATAAAGGGAGTATGTCATGCAGGCCGGGCCCTCTCTGTACAGGCCTAACCCTGCCTCCTCCTCCTCCTCCTTTCCCTCTGGGCCTTAGCTGTCTGGCAAGACAGGGAAAGGTGTGGACAAGCTAAGCCCAGGCTCTAGAAGCTGTAGAAGTCTCCCACACCCACCTTAGCTTCTGTGTGACGGTCCACTGCCAAATGTGCTGCTTCCCACCAACAAATCAGCCGAGGTAGCACAGAAGGCATTTGCTTTTCTGGAAGCTCCTAGAGGTTGTCTGCAAAGCACAACAACAAAAAAAATCTCAGCCCTTTCGGAATGGGAAGTTCTTTTTCCCTCTGGCCCAGGGCAACGGGATGGGAGCTTCTCCAGAGCCCCTTCGTTTAGATATGGCTTGAGGAATTCACAGCAGATTAAGGCCTGGGATCCCTCTCCCGGGTAGGGAGGGCTGGGGTCACTGATATGGAGCTGCACCCTACAAAGCTTTTTCCCTTGTAGGACAAAGTTTAGCTCCCTTAGAAATTCACAGGTGGCCAGATACAGTGGCTCACACCTGTTATCCTAGCACTCTGGGAGGCTGAGGAGGGTGGATTGCCTGAGCTCACAGGTTAGAGTCCAGCCTGAGCAAAAGCAAGACCCCATCTCTGAAAATAGCCATGTGTTGTGGTGGGCACCTGTAGTCCCTGCTACTTGGAATGCTGAGGCAAGAGGACTGCTTGAGCCCCAAAGTCTGAAGTTGCTGTGAGCTGTGACACCACAGCACTCTACCAAGTGCAACAAAGTGAGACTCTTTCTCCAAAAAAACAAACAAACAAACAAACAAAACTCAGTTATGTCGCTTAATTCAGAGTCTTTTTTCCCCAGGCTTGTGTCTAACTCCTGGAACTTTTGCAGGTTCTAGGGAGCAGGATGGGCCTCCGGCCGGTGGTGGACCAAAGCAATCCCAGATGGTCTTAGGTCAGCAGCCTATCCAGGTCCTGCATGTGGAACGGACCCTCCAGAGCACCCAGATTAGGGCTGGGATCCAGTTCCCAGCTCCCACAGAGTGAGGCAGCCGACAGCTCCTCTGTGAGAAGGAATATTTCTTTGTGAGGCAGGGGGGATTCCGAGAGGGGAGTGTGGGAGGATAAGTTCTTAGAATCCGAAGCAATGTGTTTTTCATTAGAGGTCACTTATTCCCAGCCCACGGCCCTTTTACCAGGCAGACTGCAAGGCGTCCATCCCAGGAAAGGGTTATTACATCAGAAAATCAAAGGAAATGGCTTTTGAAGCTTCAAACATCTGGGGTTTTCGGTATCAAAAGCCCGGCCTTGAAATAGTCACGGCATTCATTTCATGCCATAAATACTAGGTTAGGAGGAATATGAGGTGCTGGTTAGAAGGCGGGTTTTGCGAGCAGAAGTGAGATACACATTCTCAGGGGTGAAAGAGAGGCGACAGGTAAGCCAGATTCCGTGGGTGATCACAGGGTTACCGTCTAAATTGGGGCGTCTCTGAAAGTGAAAGGGACTGCTCTTCAAAACTGTGCCGTTGCCACAGGCCCATGAGCCAAGACTGGCCAGGCAGACCGGCACTAATGCATGTTCACCCTACACATTGGTTTCCCTTTCATGGTCTCTGCGCCTGGCCTGGGGCCAGGTAGAGGCAGGGAGAGTTTCTAGAAATCACAGATCTGCTTGAAGACTCTTACAGGGTTGCTTGGGCTCAGGAGTTTGAGACCAGCCTGATAAAGAGTGAGACCCCATCTCTACTAAAAATAGAAAAAACTTAGCCGGGCATGGTGGTGGGTGCCTGTAGTCCCGGCCACTTGAGAGTAAGGCAAGAGGACTGCTGAAGCCCAGGAGTTCAAGGTTGCTGTGAGCTATGATGCCATGGCATTCTACCCAGGGCAACGGAGTGAGACTTTGTCTCCAAAAAAAAAAGAAAGAAAAGAAAATAGTGACTAATTCTCACATAAATTGAATTTAATTTTGACCAAAGTACATTAATTTTGAACATTAATTTTTAATTCAACTTATTAATGTGTCATTTAGGATATTGTACCCTCATTTATAAGTGAAATATGTTTGTAATTTCCCTTTATAATAATATATTTTTGCCAATTTTAATATCAGGTGTATCCAGATGAAGTAGAATGATTTTGAAGTATTTCTCCTTTTTCTCTTGTCTGTAAGATTTGGCATGATCTGTTTTTTGAAATTATCTTCTATTTTTATTTATAAATATTAGTTGTCTAGTTTTTGAAACTTTGGAAAACAAATAAGAAGAAGTTAACAGACGACTCCATACTGAACCTAAGAGTCAAAGTATTCTATGATAGACATACTCTTACCTGAAAATGTGAATGTTAGTTTTTTTGCAATAATAATAATAATAATTATTGCTCAATATTTCATTGGAGCAATCATCTGATTTCTTTTCTGAACATATTTATCTTTGTTCATTCTTTACGAGGTTTTTGTTTCTAGTCCTTATCTTAAAGATTGTTATTGTTATTAAATTTTAAGCCTTTTTAATTTTGTGAAGGCAAAAAGTGGAAACCAAATAAACACATGTATATGTATAGAGAAAATAAAAAAAAAGGAAAGAAGAGTCTTAGAGGGGAGCTCCTGTCCCTTCATTCTTATGGCAAATCCAGGGTGTGACAAAGCTCCCAGGGTCAGCTCAGCACCGCTAGCTCAGTGGCTGGGAAGCTGGCCACATACACTGGGGTTGGCAGGTTTGAACCTGGCCGGGGCCTGCCAAACAACAATGACAACTACAACAAAAACAAAAAAATAGCTGGGCATTGTGTCAGGTGCTTATAGTTCCAGCTGCTTGGAAGGGTGAGGCAAATGAATGGCTTAAGCTTAAGAGTTTGAGGTTGCTGCGAGCTATGATGCCGTAGCACTCTACCAAGGGCAAGAAAGTGAGACTCTGTCTAAAGAAAAAAACCCAAAAACCTCCCAGGGTCCCCTCGATCAGCAATCAGCTCGGGGACAGGGTGTGACTGCAAAGCCTGGCTGCATGTAGGAGGCAGGAAAAGCCTGATACAATTCCCTACACACCAACCTGTCATGTGAGTCTGGCCAAAGGTTTTCTCTGCCTGCAAGAGGTGAGTGAGGCTGAGAAAGAGCCAAGCCTGGCGAGGCCATGCAGCCAGGACACGTGTTGTCCAAGAGCCCAGATGGGACAGCATGTGCCACCACAGGGGCCCCTGAGAGCACATAACAGGGAGAGGGAACCAAGCTCATCCTCACCACACCCCCCACCACAACCAAGCACCCTTGCTGGGGGGTGCAAAGTGACCCACAGTAACCAAGTGACACCTGGGATTCCCTGAGAACCCCTGATTTAACTGAGGCTTCATTTCAGGTGCCAGGCAGGTGGGAACTTGACGTGGAAGTGAAATCATTATGAAGAGGGTAATATAGCTTACACATGAGAGTGGGGGCCCTGATACTCACAACTGCTTTGCAATGGAACAGAGGACCCTAAAGTTAGAGTTTCTAGTTTCAGAGGCATGTCACTTTTAAATAAAATTATTGCATTGGTGGCTAGTCTTCCAGAACCTACCATAGCCTACACAAGAAAAGGGCAGGACTTCAGGGGAGGGATTTTGAGAGTAAGAAAACAAGAAGCAAGAATGCACTTAAGATTCAGCCCAGAATTTTATTTCCCAGCATCTGCCCTAGAGAAATCATTGCACGTGTAGAATAAAAGGGAAGTCCAAGGATTCCCAGAGTTATGTTGTTTATGATAGCAAAAAATTGGAAATACCCTGTCAGTCAAGGAGGGTGGGTGGTTAAATAAACAGCTGTATTGCCATCCTGCAGAATACCAGGCAGCGTGTTTACAAAATGTAAGGGTAGTCTGGGTACAATGGCTCAGAGCTGGAATCCAAGCACTCTGGGAAGCTGAGGCGTGGGATGGGGGGTGGGATCACTTAAGGCCAGGAGTTCGAGACCAGCCTGAGCAACATAGCAAGACCCTGTCTCTACAAAAAGTAGAAAATTAGCCAGGCATGGTGGCATGCACCTGTAGTCCCAGCTACTCAGGAAGTGGAAGCAGGAGGATTGCTTGAGTCCAAGAATTCAAGGCTACCCACACCTGTAAATAGCCACTGTACTCCAGCACGGACAACACAGTGAGACCCCATCTCAAATTTTTTAAAAAAGAGATATTTAGTAGGGAATGTTTGGTTTTTAAATATGCTTTTGTTGTTGTTGTTGTTGTTGTTGTTGTTGATGTTGTCGTTGCTGTTTAGCTGGCCCACCAAATTCGAACCCACCACCCTCAGTGCCTTAACCACTGTGCTATGGGTGCCACCAAGGAATGTTTGGTTTTTATAATAAACCATACTGGCATAATTGGCTGCCCTTCAGTAAAACATAAATTGAAAGCCCCCTATTTCACACTATGTATGCAAAATAAGTTTTACCTGTATTAATGACTAAAAACATAAGCATTAAAACGCTAAAAGAAAAATTTGAGAATATTTATATAACTTTTGAGTAGGAGATGCCAAGAAAGAACAGGCCAACATATCTGACTAAGAATTAGACCCAAACATCTATCAAGGGAGGAAAACCATAAAGAGATCATGAGACAGTTAATACACCGTCAGGCGCATGGCATGGAATGATAGCTATTGTGGCCACACTGGCTAAAAAAGGACGAATGAGTCGCTAGATGTTGGGAAGGCTGAGTTAATGTTATCCCAACTTTGTTCCAACCTGAATTTTCAACAAATTGAGTTGTATGATAAAGAGTAAGGCAGATAAGGGCCCAAATCTCACTCTTAGTGTGGAATAGTGATTAGGAGGGAAGATGAAGTTCAGTGTGAGAGGCAAGAGGCTCATACCAGTTATGAGCATGGGGCAATGCTCCCGCCTAGCGTGGGAATGGTGCAGGGCAGGGTGATCTGCCCTTGAGAACAGGAGAAGGTAGGCCAGGCGCGGCAGCTCACACTTGTAGTCCTAGCTCTCTGGGAGGCCGAGGTGTGTGAATTGACTGAGTTCAGGAGTTCAAAATCAGCCTGAGCAAGAGTGAGTCCCCATCTCTTAAAAAAAGATACCTGTGTGTTGTGGCGGGCACCTGGAGTCTCAGCTACTTGGGAGGCTGAGGCAAGAGGATCACTTGAGCCCAAGAGTTCGAGGTTGCTGTGATCTATGACATCATGGAACTACACTGAAAGTGACAAAGCGAGACTCTGTCCTAAAAAAAAAAAAAAAAGGCGAAGGTGAGCTGAGGTGACCCAAAGGGTCGTTTAATGCACCAGACAGATCAGTTGACCTCTCCTGGGGTAGAGCTGGTGAAGGGACACAGACAGACAGTCCAGGCTGTTCATACTCCTTCTCACGGACTGAACCACCAGGAGTGGGGAGGATGAGTTCTCAGCCAAAAACCAAAGGAAATACCTAGGAAAGAATATGAACAGGAACTTTATCTCATGTGAGAAGAAGCTTACAAAGGAAGAGAAGAGGGAGAAACCTCTTTCCACTGGGTGTTTATATGGCCAGAGACAACACTATAGAAGGTACTTCCCAGGGACAGATCGAAAAGCAGGAGAGTTTGCTTTCTTCTTCATGGACTTGTGCATTGTTTAATTTACTATGTAGAGTGCCTTAATCTGAGACAGAGAGAGAGGGCGAGAGAATGTCAGAGAATCCCAATCAGTGAAAAAGTCATAGCGTTTCTTTTCTAGACAGAAAAGAGTGTTAATTCTGACCAATGCAAATACTACGGAGAGATGACGTTCAGAACAGAACCATGCTTTTGATTTGGAACCTGGATGAGGAGGTTCTTATAGCCAACAACAGGAGTAGTTTGAAGCATCATGGTGGCCCTAGTTCTTATAATGGTGAAATCAGGAGACACAGATATAATGAGTGAATGTGGTGCTTTCAGGGAATTTGCCTGCAGAAAGGAAACATAGATGGCAGCTTAAGGAAAGCCAAGGGTTATGAACAGAATTTGTTTGGTGACCGGAGCGATGTGAGAAGGTTAATAAATCCCTTTGTCCTCTCTCTGTATATGGCCTCTTTCTTACCCTGACTAGTTGTTACTAGGGACTGTGTGGCAGAGGGTATTTGGTGAGTAATTGTCCACGGAATAGCTGCGGAAAAACAAGGAGGGTCAAGGTTCTAGGTCTCTTAATGAGATAGAAGACAGTGTCCCGGGCTTTGCAACTTTACTCAATTCATCAACTATGAGCATCTCTTCTAAATCCTTGGTACTAGGCAAATCACACACAGAAGCACGTTTCTTTCTAACCTCAGAGATTCAAGACTATAGGAACCCCGTGGAGAATATGGAGGCTGTGATCAAGGCTTGACATCAGGGAATTTACAATGTGGAAGTGAGGCCATTCTGGGTGACAACTCTGTGTGAGTATCTCTGGATTAATGATCAGAATCACGGAAGTCAGATCAGGAAAGGAAGGATGGTCTAGGCTGAGGTTAGGGCAGGAACTGTGGCACGGGGAAGAGTACAGTTTAGCTGAGCAGGAAGGAGAGATGCAGGAGGGGAAGGCAGGAAAGACAGTGCCCCTTGGACTGGTTCAAGGTGTAAGATTTGATTCACCCCTGGATTCAAAAGCAGACGCCCCTTCTCCTCTGAAACTTGAGAAACTTACTTAACCTCCAAGACAATGGTTTCTCAACTGGGGGGTGTTTCCCCCCTCCTCAAGGAATATTTGGCAATGAATAGAGACAGTTTCGGTGTCCCAACGAGTGTGGGGAGAGTGGGGTGAACCTGATGTCTAGGGCTAGAGGTCAGGGAGGGTGATAAATATCCCACCAAGCACAGGACTGCTCTGTAACCAAGGATGGTCCACTCCCAACTGTCAATAGTGAAAGGCTGAAAGACTGCAAAACAGTGTTAATAATAACAGCTTGTTAGAGGTCTGTGAGAATTCAGTGATTTAATGTATACAAAGCACCTGCCACATAGTATAGAAGATTAAGATAAGAAAAAGAGGAAATGACAAGAAGTTGAGTAAGGGGAAAAAAACTTTACATAGAAGGAATAAGTTCCTGTATTTGATCACACGGGAGGGAAAACATAGTTAGCAATAATTTCTACTTCAAACTACCTAAAAGGAAAAAAATTGTAATGCTCCCAATACAGAGCACAGATAAATATGTGAGGGGATGAGTATTCCAATTGCCCTGACTGGATCATTACACACACATCTGTGTACCAAAGTCTCACATGTACGCCCAAAATACGTACAACTGGTAACCTCTGTTCTACTCTCTGCTTCTATGACATCAATTCTTTTTCCTTTTTTCAGATTCCACATATGAAGGAAGTCATGCAGACTTTATCTTTCTGTGTTTCTGGCTTATTTTGCTTAACATAATGTCCTCCGGGTCCATCCGTGTTGTCAGAAACAGCAGGATTTCATTCTTTGTCATGGCCGAACAGTATTCCGTTGTGTATACACACCACGTCTTTATCATGTATATATATGCTGTACTTTACATATCTGTTATCCATTCATCCATTTATGGGCACGTGGTTGAGTCCATATTTTGGCTATTGTGAATACCGTTGCAATTAACATGGAAGTGCTGAAGTCTCTTCTATTTTTTTTTCTTTCGCTTGCTCTGTTGCCCTCAGGTTGAGTGCTAAGGCATCCTAGCTCACAGCAACCTCAAACTCCTGCGCTTGAGTGATCCTGTTGCTTCAGCCTCCCAAGTAGCTGGGACTACAGATCCCCATCACAACGCCCAGCCGGTTTTTCTACTTTTAGTACAGATGGGGTCTCACTCTTGCTCAGGCTGGTCTTGAACTCCTGAGCTTAGGCAATCCACCTGCCTTAGCCTCCCAAAGTGCTAGGATTACAGGTGTGAGCCACCACACCCGGCCTGCTGATGTCTCCCCTCCATCCTGCTTTCCTTTCCTCTGCACAGATGCCGAGAAGCTGAATCTCTGGATCACGTGGTAACAAGTTTTCATTTTCTGAGGAGCCACCATACTGTTTTCCATAGTGGGTGTACAATTCACACTTCTACCAACAATATGTAAGTGTTCCCTTTCCTCCATCACCTCGTTTTCTTTTGTCTTTTTGATAATAGCCATTCTAACTGGAGACAGGGAATGCCTCACTGTGGTTTTGATTTGCATTGCCCTGATAATTAGTGATGTTGAGCATTTTTTCCGAGTTCTTTCTGCCTCTCTCCTCTGCCATCTTTGGTAGCCTCGTCTCCCAACTCATCCTCCTCATGACCACAAAGTGGCTGCCAGTATCAATCGAGGCTAACAGTCCCTTCTGTAGAACCCCTACCCTGAGTCTTTCAGTCTAATTGCATCAATTTGTGGCAATAACAGTTTAACCAATAACAGTCAGCAGGGCAATGCTGTTCCTTCATGAGTTGGGTCTGATCAGTGTGCAGAGACCTGGCATGGGGCCAGCTTGATCTGAAGTATATGGTCATGCAGAGGAGACATGGGGCCCAAACCCAGTAGGAATTCTGTTGGGAAAGTGAGAAGGAGGATCTGTGGTCAGACAAGCCACCAACAGTGTTCCCTTCAGTACTCCCCTGTGGCCACCCCACACGGCTATGGCCTTTCCCATATACTGATTTAAAAAAATATTCACAGCTTCCTAAGTACACACCCCCTTCCTACAGGGAGGCAACAAGGAGTCTATTCTAAGTACTGCAAACGTCCCAGATCTTGGAGATGGACAGGGCTCTCCCTTCTTCTGTTTTGAATCTTATGACCCTTTCTAATTTGCTTAAGCATAGAAGCAACCTTCTGAAATTAAATTCCAAAGAGAACGCTTCCTTTGTCTTATGAGTTTTAAGCTCCTCTCCTCTTTGTTCTGTTTTGAAGGGCAGAGGCAGAATTATTGCACCGTGCTCACCTTTTACTTCTTCTCCCTTCATCCTTTTGAAACTCTGGCCATTCCACACCTGCCGCTATTCACCCCCACGTGATATTTTGCTTATCTCCCGGCTTTCCAGAGCATGCCCTGCCCCTTCTCTATGGAGTGAGAGCCGCAGCTGGCAGCAGCTTCGTTTATATCTGTTGGTTCCTAAGCTGCCTGAGAAAGAAGAGGAGAAGAGTTCCTCTGAGCAAAGCTGGGAATGATTTTTACATTCATTTTATTTCTGATGGTGGTGAGTAGGGACCTTATCAGATAAATGGAGCGCCCACCCTGCCCTAAGGATGGGCGGCAGGTTTGTCTGGCTCCCCTCCCTGGCTGATCAGCTGGGGCGCTAGAGCCCAGCCCAGCAGAGGGTGAACATCCTCTGTGCTGTGGCCACGTGCTCCCTCCTCCACCCAGCTGGCTGTGTCGGCAGCTGCCTGGCCCTCAGAGACAACTGCTGCTAGAAGCTTATTTCTGGACTCTGTCCCATCACTGTAGCCTCAGGCTGAAGTTTGGATCCATGGGGGCAGGGGCCCCAAGTAGAACATTCCAGACCCCTATTTCCTGTCCCTCCAAAGTGAGATTACTGGGATTTCTTTCTTCCTTTTATTTTTTTTCCTGCAGAAATGGAGCCTCTTCTCACCACACTGTGCAGCTCGCTCCAAAAAAAAAGGGAGTTGTGGACTGGTTCCCAGAATTTTATTGCAATTTAGGCTTCATCATTTTTTTCATTCGGATGTATCGGATGTTTTTTGTGTTTGGATTTCTTGAAGTCCGGGGTATGAGGTTGGGAACATTTCCTAGATTCAGTGTTGGCTGAGGTTTTTCTCTGGTGGATTTTGTTTTCTTCCTTCCTGTCAGTGTTGGAAGGCGGATTTGGTAAACCTGTTAAGGCATTGCTGCCTCTGCCGGAGCTTCCAATCCCACTTCTCATGGACTCACGGCATTCAGCACATTCACCCAGAGCCAACCCGTTTCCAAATGGCGTGCATTTAGGTGATTTCCAATTTTTCCTCGTTACACAAACGCTGCCAACACTTTGAACATAAATATTTGCCCACATCTCTGAGTATTTCTTTAGCAAATGATCACACTTTCCATGATAGGGAAGTCAACAGTACCTTACCCCTTCTCAGCCCTGTCTTAGTGTCTCAGCGAGGTGGTTCTAAATGAAACGATCAGAAAGCCCTTTGCCATATTGTGGAATCTTTCCAACACGTTCTCTTTCCACCAGACCATATGTTGACCCAGATAAATCAATCCCTCCAACTAGCAAACGTGGCTGGTCCACCAGGGATGTTTGGTGCCCTCGTTTCCCTTTGTTCTCTGCACCTACTCATGACCCTCACCCCCACCACAGCGTCTTGTTCTCCCTCGTTTTCAGATGCTTCTCTCCACACACTTCGGAGGCTTTGGAACCCACGTCTGCCAACTGCATTCAACTTGTGAAGATCAATGTAATAAAAATATTAATAACAACCATCTGTTCTTGGCTCAGTGCCTGTAGCTCAGTGGTTAGGGTTCTGGCCACATACCCCAGGGCTGCTGGGTTCAAACCCAGCCTGGGCCTGCTAGACCACAATGACAACTACATCAAAAAAATAGCCGGGCATTGTGGCGGGTGCCTGTAGTCCCAGCTACAAGGGAGGCTGAGGTGAGAGGATCGCTTAAGCCAAGAGTTTGAGGTTGCTGTGAGTTGTGGCGTCACAGCACTCTACCCAGGGCAATATAGTGAAACTCTGACTCAATAAAACCCCCCAAAAACAAACAAAAAATCTGTTCTTAGAACCCTACCCTACTCGTCTGGAGCAGCCCTTATAGCCTATGGCTAGGAGGAGTGAGAGTTATAGGAAATATCTGTAATGGAACACCTTGGTGAAAAGGGCATGGGGAGAGATTTGGTTCTAATAAGCATGAGAGAGCTCACGAAATGAGAGCATTGGTGAATTGGCAGTCTCTACATCTGTGGTGTTAAGAGGCATGAGCTCAGCCTTACATTAGGCTGGAGGAGCAGCCAGATAAAAGGCATGCACGTTCTATCACGGACACGCTTACTCTGACTCTGTCGCCTCTTCTGCCTGTAGAACACCAGCACGGTGTCTCTCTGCTGAAGATTACTAAGCTCTGCTAAAGACTAAGATCCATCTGTTCAAAGAAGACTGCTTTACTCTCTCTAAGACTCTCTCTCTTCAGCTAAAGTAGATAGCCCTCAGGCACCTAAGAGAAACTGTTCCTGAGCAAGGTAGCTTATCGGTCCGCGTCCGGAACCTACCTAAGCCAGGCCCGAGACCTGGCCAGTCCCGGGCCCTGACAAGTGGTGTCAGAAGCAGATCCTGACACTCATCAAAATAAAATATCACATATACACTTGCTGAAGCCCTGATGCTTCACTGTCAGAAGCAGACACCAGTAATCTTGGGTTTGTCAATCCTGTGGACCTGTAGATCCTCACAAGTGCTTGTCAGAATTTAAACTTCTGAACTGCACTTCAGACTTACTGTGTTAAAATCTTGCAGGATAGACACCAGCCCTCTAATGACCCTGGTCCTCATTAAAATGTACAGACTTCTATAATTACAAGCATTCTTGAATCAAAGCTCAACTCTGCATAAGTTTACACTGCAACTCCCTCCCATCGTGCCTTTAATAAAAATTCTATGAGCATGATTCTAAATAGACAGCAATACTGAGACAGTCTATGTATAACATAGGTTCTTTTCCAAATGACGTGGGGTGGTAGAAATGATGAGAATCCTCATATCTGGTACCCCTTCCCTTTGTAGCTCTTTGCTATTAGGTTAGGGTTGGGTGATTGGGTCTGGCCACGGGGCTATCAGATTTAGTTTGGGGGAACCTTTACAATGTGCCCCACTGTGATGCCCCTAGAGTTGTGTGCTGAACTGATGGTGTCTTAAGACAGTGGAATCAATGTCAGCTTGAATCTTTTATGGTCTGTGGAACAAACCTCCTGCCAACCTTCAATGGATGTACACCATGTACAAGAAATGTCATGGAAAATTTAAGGATAATTGTCATTGCAGCATAACCTAATCTTATACTGACTAATAAACTGAACCCTGTGTTTTTGGTTCATGCATCAGTGTACCTGAGTGTCTCAGGTTAATTGAAAGTACCCAGTTTTATACATTTGCACTTCATTAGAATATTGGCCTCCTAAAAGCAGCTCCTATCTTTGGGACTAATTTTACTATATTTGAATTTGTGCAAATGAGAGGCAAAACTTTCTGTGAGTGAAAGAAGGGTTTCAAAGGATTTAATGACTTGCAAAAAGTAATGGAGGTAAAAATGAGTCAGTCACTGGTCGAGCTGAAAAAAGAATCCAGAACTTGCTTTGATGCCTGGTTTGATAAAATTCACTCTTTTCTTTTCTTTTCTTTTTTTTTTTTTTTTTTTGAGACAGAGCCTAAAGCTGTCCCCCTGGGTAGAGTGCTGTGGCATCACAGCTCACAGCAACCTCCAACTCCTGGGCTCAAGCAAGTCTCCTGCCTCAGCCTCCCAAGTAGCCGGGACCACAGGCGCCTGCCACAGCACCCAGCTATTTTTTGGTTGCAGCCATCATTGTTGTTTGGTGGGCCGGGCTGGATTCGAACCTGCCACCTTAGGTGTATGTGGCCAGCGCCTTAGCCACTTGAGCCACAGGCACTGAGCCAATTCACTCTTATTAAGATCCCTACCATTAAGTATGATGGGAAACCTCAAATTACTCTTAACTCCAAAACCCATATGTATTTGAAACAATGTAGCTTGCTAGATCATTTACTGCTGAGTCAGAATCTCTTTTTAATTTCTTTCCTTTTTTCTGAAGACACTTTCACTTTATCACCCCCGGTAGAATGCTGTGGCTTCATAGTTCACAGTAAACTCAAATTCTTGGGCTCAAGGGATTCTCTTGCCTCAGCCTCCCAAGTAGCTGGATCTACAGGTGACCACCACAATGCCCGGCTGTTTTTGGAGATGAGATCTCACTCTGGCTCAGGCTGGTCTTAAACTCCTGCCCTCAAGCAATCCTCCTGCTTTGGTCTCCCAAAGTTCTAGAATTACAGGCATGAACCATTGTGCCCATCCTAAAATTCTTTCTATAAGACAGAAGAAAACACTCTGGTTTCAACAGTGTAGCCTGAATCTTACCAGAGGTTTATCAGCCCCTCTAAATTTCTTGTTTATCCAACAAGACAGAATAGAATCTGAACTCACATCCAATGTCTCTTTACTCCCGTATGCCAACTGTTTTTCCATTGTTTATACACAAAGTCCTACTTGATTTCAGTCAAACTAAAATCCTGGCAGTGATATACTATTTATTATTCAGTGCTTGAAACCAAAGATTACAAATAAGATATAAAATAAAAAGATTCTTCTGTAAATATAAACAACTCACAAAATCTTTCATTGTAATATGTTCTAATATGCATCTCTGCAAAACTCAACTCTTAAAAAAAACTTCGAAGGGGGTGCGGTGCCTATGACTCAAAGGAGTAGGACACTGGCCCCATATGCCAGAGGTGGCAGATTCAAACCCTGCCCCGGCCAGGAACTGCAAAAAAAAATTTTTTTTGAAGGGAATCAGTAATACATTCTCTCTTTCTGACATGGTTTTGAAGTGGTTCTGCCTTATTCCTCTTTCACTGTGAGCTTGACACAGATCATTCCAGAATGTCAGAAAGTGGTATCTACTTTTGATATCTCTCCTTCAAAATGGCATTAGAACTATTTGGCCATTAAAAAAGATGGAAACTTTACATTTCTTATATTAACTTGGATGGAGCTGGAGTACATTCTACTTAGTAAAGTATCACAAGAATGGAAAAGTAAGGCCGGGAGCAGTGGCTAACACCTACAATCCTAGCACTCTGGGAGGCTGAGGTGGGTGGATCGCTTGAACTCACAAGTTCAAGACCAGCCTGAGCAAGAGCATGACCCTGTCTCTAAAAATAGCCAGGTGTTGTGGTAGGTGCCTATAGTCCCAGCTTCTTGGGAGGCTGAGGCAAGAGGATCACTTGAAACCAAGAGTTTGAGGTTGATGTGAGATATGACACCACAACATTCTACTGAGGGTGAATGTCGTGATTCAACATTGAATGTGAAAGTGAGATTCTGTGTCCCCCCCCCAAAAAGAAAAGCAAGTGTCCAATGTACTCAGTACTAATATGAAACCAGTAGATAAACAAATACACATAACACACACACAAGAAAAACACAATTAAATTCAAGTTGGGGAAAAGGGGAAGGGGGGAGGAGGGATGAGGGGATGGAGGAGAAGGAGGGAGAGAAAGATCTTAGCGTGCTCTCACCTAACAGGCACAACATAAGGGTATAGACACACCTCCTGGGTGGAGGCACAACTACAACTTGGACTTTACCTAACAAATGCAAACAATCTAACACAATTGTCTGTACCCTCATTCTAAACTGAAATACATTTTTTTAAATGGCATTAAAAGAACTTTTGGGGAAGGGATTATTGATTATTGAAAGCCACACCCCTTAAAAAGGGAGTTGAGTTTAGGGTCAGCTGGAGAGAGTGGAAGGAGGAAAAAGAGAGGAAATTATAGTTCCAGAAACATGACTCTTATCTTGGCCCATATACTCAGGTCATCACAACAGGGCAGTAAGTAGGAGTTAGGTATGAGAAAGGGGACAGATTTGCTTGGTTGACACTTCAGGGCAGATGTGAGATTGGAAGAGGAGAAGCGCAGGCATGATGTCAGAGCTTTCTTAGTCCCAGCTAGAAGTGAACTTTTCTTCCGCCCTGGGGTGGAGTTGGGGAGGACCATCTGAGAGGACATCCAGAAAAGTCAGGACAATGGAGGCGACTTGCAGAAACATGGAGGTGGTTATAAACTTCCTTCTTTACTCTTCTTTCTCTGAATGCAATATTCGGAGCTTTCCGGGTAGCCTCAGATCAGCCCCAAGTTGTAGAGCCTTCTGCCTACATCACAGAGCGGAGCTCTCCACAGGTCCCCATGATTGCTCTACTCTCAGATTCACTATTTTGGTGCACTTTTCTTGCAAAAGGCCATGCTGACTGTAGTGAACACTATAATACGCTGCCCAGAACCCCCTGCAGGAGTGACGGTCTCAGTCCCATAGCTGTGAGAGGCTGCCAGGGGACAGTTCTCAGTCGTTGGTCTCCTTGGGAATTGCCTGTGCAGAAAAGAAGTGCTTCACCCAAGGTTGTTCACCCTTCCCAAACCCGATGACCCACTGACCTAGCCCCTCACACACTGGGACAGCTCTGAAGGGCCTCCCAGCTTCAGAATTGTTGGTGGGGCTCACTGGAGCTTTTGTCAAGACTTCATCATGTTGGCCAGGTGCAGTGGCTCACCTCTATAACCCCAGCACTTAGGAGGCCAAGACGGAAGGCTCATTTGCTCCTGCAAGTCCAAGATCAGCCTGGACATCATAGTGAGACTCTGTCTCTACAAAAAAATTTAAAGGCTCAGCGCCTGTAGCACAGTGGTTACAGTGCCAGCCACATACACCAAAGTTGGAGGGTTCGAACCTGGCCCAGGGCCAACTAACCAACAATGACAACTGCAACAAAAAACAGCTGGGCGTTGTGGAAGGCACTTGTAGTCCTAGCTACTTGGAAGGCTGAGGCAAAAAAATCACTTAAGACCAAGAGTTTGAGGTTGCTGTGAGCTATGATGCCACTGCACTCTACTGAAGGCGACACAGTGAGACTCTGTCTCAAAAAAAAAAAAAATTTAAAAATTAGCCGGGCATGGTGGCACATGCCTGTAACACCAACTACTTGGGAGGCGGAGGCAGGAGGGTTGCCTGAGTTCAGGACTTTGAGGCTGCAGGGAGCTATGCCACCACACTCTAGCCTGGGTGATAGAATAAGACCCTATCTTTAAAAAAAAAAAAGACAGCCCAGGTGTGGTGGCTCATGCCTATAATCCCAGCACTTAGGAAGCTGAGGTGGGTGGATTGCCTGCGTTCACAGATTCGAGACCAGCCTGAGTGAGAGCAAGATCCCATCTCTAAAAAAAGCCAGGCCTTGTGTCAGGCACCTATAGCCCCAGTGACCTGGGAGGCTGAGGCAGGAGGATCACCTGAACCTGAGAGTTTGAGGTTGCTGTGAGTAAGATGCCACAGCACTTGCACTCTACCAAGGGTGACCATGTGAAACTCTGTCTCAAAAAAAAGGACTTCAACACAGCCCAACCTTTTCCTTTGCCTAATCCTCCCTTTCTTTGTCCCTGTCTTCCCTGAAATCAGCTCCAAGAGCACTCCTTGATCACTGCATTGCCACCAGATGCCATCTCAGAGTCTGCCTCCTGGGGAGACCCACCCTTACCATGACTATTTGCTTTACTATGCTGAAAACAACTGCACATATTTTTAGAATGTTATTTGTATAGCAAACTGTATAGAACCTTATTTGTATAGCTACGGTACAATTTCTTTAAGAGATTTCTGGTTGCTGATTGTTGTTAATATTGAACTAACGTTATAAAACAAATGATTATACTGCTAATTATTGTTGACTTCTATCCTGAAAGTGACAACCTTTAAAAATTGCCAGCTTAGCAATACAGACTAGAACCAGTGAAATTGACCACTCAAGGGACTGTAACAAACAGGTCAACACATAGGTGGTCAACATGAGGAACTAGGCCTACTGTATTGATTGTACATGTGGTGCATGGCCAGTCTGTGAAAATTAGGTCAACTTAAGGAGGTGGTCAGTGGAGGGAGATGATCAATTACAGAGGTTCTACTATATAAGAAACTCTGAGTCCAGGGAGTTATGTCAGTTACACCGTACAAGTCTGTCATGTGCCAAGGAAGATGTGATGTCAAGGCTCATCTGAGCCCCTGATTTATTGCTCCCTTAATTTTTAAACTTTCAGTTGTCACTTTGTTTAACTCCTACTTCCTCCTCCACCCGCAGGGCGGTGGGAAAATTATGCCTGAGCAAACTTTGCTCACTCAACACCTCCCTGCTGCCCCTATTCCTCCAAGGAAGACAAGAGAAAAACCTCCCGAACCCCAAGGGCTTATGCTTGTAAGGAAACGGAGGGAGGAGGAGAAATTGTGCGATTACTCGGCAGTGAAGTTAACCTCTGATGGCAGAATTATTGCTGACCACAAGAAACTGGTCTCAGTAGAGAAAGGACGGGAGGAAAAGTGAGGGAGAGGGAAGGAATTCTGAGAGAGAAATGATGTGAGCAAAATATACATAATAGCAGGAAGTCCCTGATACACAGAAATCTCAGTTTGGGTAGAGACTGGCCTGTCATTGCTGTGCAACTCTTTTGATAAGGTTCTGTTGTCCCCTGAAGGAGATAGAACCATAGGCACGGCAAATAGCAAACAAACAACAACAACAACAAAAACCCGAAAAGCAAAAAGGAAGGTGCAGATTTTTTTTTTTTTTGAAGTTTATTCTTTGGCTCATTAGTGTCCCCAGAAAGCAACTGTTTAAAATTGAGAAATAGCTACGACTCTTCTGTAATGCAGTCTGGGGAAAGAAAAACGAAGAGGAAGGAAAGACAATTCAATATGTGTCACCAAAAAGCCTGGGTAGGGTTAGCTTCAACTGGAAGCGGATGGAGAATCTGCTCTCTCATTGGAAAGGAAAAAGACAGGTAGGAAAGAATAACAGATGAATTCCCCTGAGAGAGGAAAAGAAGTGGCATTCTTACAATACACAGGAAAATTTAAGCTACTTAAGAGAACTTATTAAGAGCATGTATATTCGTACATTACTTTGAGAATAAGTGGAAAATGTTCTTTATTTTCCACTATAACTTGCATAGAATTTTTTTTTTTTTTGCAGTTTTTGGCTGGGGCTGGGTTTGAACCCACCGCCTCTGGCATAGGGGGGCAGTGCCCTTACTCCTTTGAGCCACAGGCGCTGCCCACTTGCATAGAATTTTAAAGGAATTAGTAAAACTACAGGGAGATGCTGCTGACAGGCCTCCTATGCATCAGACCAGACCTCTGACTACCCTGTTCCATTATGTGAGTCAGAGGCCCAGGATATAAAATGCATACAGCTCACAAGGGAATCCATGAACAACCCCCTGGCATATGCTCTCTGTATAACTCCTAGCAATTCAACAAATATCCAGATTACAAATTTTGTCACAAGTTTTGTATCTTGTGTGGCTATAAACTTCAAAGGTAGGGATTCATCTTTGATTCGAAATCTTTGAAGGTAGAATCATCTTTCTTAATGAATCTTAACTCAATGGGTTTGGATGGACTATCTCACACACATACTAATTGTTTATCAGTATTATATTCGTCGTAGGAAACCAACTCAGATTCCAAGCTCCCCAAGGAAAAGCAACACGTGACCATGGAAGGGTGGACACTCTCTGGGCCTTCTAGATCAGTCTTGCTTTAAGTTCATGCACGGGAGTAGTCTGTGACAAGTACTTGAGCCTACCAATTTGTGTCTTTTAAGAAAATCTTGGGCAGCGCCTGTAGCTCAGTGTGTAGGGCACCGGCCTCAAACACAGTCTGGGCCTGCTAAACAACAATGACAACTGCAACAACAACAACAAAAAAAAACAGCTGGGTGTTGTGGCAGGTGCCTGTAGTCCCAGCTACCTGGGAGGCTGAGGTAAAAGAATCGCTTGAGCCCAAAAGTTTGAGGTTGCTGTGAGCTGTGACGCCACGGCACTCTACCCCAGGTGATAGCTTGACCCTCTGTATCCAAAAAAAAAAAAAAAGAAAGAAAAGAAAAGGAAAGGAAAAAAAAGGAAAATCTTTAAGCCTATTATGTCTACTTTGTTGATTGACTCTCTTTGTCGTGCAGAAGCTTTTCAGTGTGATGTGATCCTGTTTGTCCAATTTTGCTTTGGTTGACTGTGCTCTGGGGGTGTCACTCAAGAATTCTTTGCTCAGACCCATGTCCTGAAGCACTTCCCTAATGTCTTAGAGATAAGTCTAATCCATTTTGATTTAATTGTTGTATGTGGCGAGGCACAAGGGTCCAGTTTCATTCTTCTGCATGTGGATGTCCAGTTTTCCCAGCACCATTTATTGAAGAGACTGTCCTTTCCTCACTGTATGTTCTTGGGAACTTTGTTGAAGATGAATTCACCATAGATGTGTGGATTTATTTCTGGGTTCTCTATTCTGATCCTTTGGTCTGTGTGTCTGTTTTCATGTCAAAACCATGTTGAGGAAGGAAAAATAAACCTTATACTTCTTTTTTTGTTTCTTGTTTTTGCAGTTTTTGGCCAGGGCCAGGTTTGAACCCGCCACCTCTGATATATGGGGCTGGCACCCTACTCCTTTGAGCCACAGGCGCCACCTTTTTTTTTTAGTATCACTATGTCACCCTTGGTAGAATGCCATGGAGTCATAGCTCCCAGCAACCTCAAAGTCTTGGTCTTAAGCAATTCTTTTGCCTCAGCCTCCCCAGTAGCTGGGACTACAGGCACCTGCCACAATGCCTGGCTATTTTTTTTTGTTGTTGTTGCAGTTGTCATTGTTGTTTAGCAGACCTATGGCCGTGTTCGAACCTGCCTGCCTCTGTGTATGTGGCTGGCACCTTAACCACTGAGCTACAGGTGCTATGCCAAATCTTATACTTCTTAGTGATCCTGAGAAAGGAACAGGCAGCTACAGAGGAACTCGTCCTCTAAAGATCAGGATAAACTTGACACTGAGCTGAAATAACCTTAAAAAGCAAAAGAAAAAAAGGACCCTGTAACTAATAACAATACCCTGGTTTCTAATATCTCTGGCCATGTTCAGGCACGGTGGCTCACGCCTGTAATCCTAGCACTCTGCTGGCTGAGACAGGTGGATTGCCTGAGCTCACAAGTTTGAGACCAGCCTGAGCAAAATTGAGACCCTCTCATCTCTGCTAAAATAGAAAAACTGAGGCAAGAGGATGACTGGAGCCCAAGAGTTTCAGGTTACTATGAGCTATGACATCAAGGCACTCTACCCAGGGTGACAGAGTGAGACTCGGTCTCAAAGGAAAGAAAACATCTGTAGCCATAACTATGTAGCTGATAACTGAAGAAAAGACTGTTCCCCAGAACTCAGCATTTCACGCCTTGAGGCACCTGAGTTCTTGCCCTGCCGTTAAAGGTTCCTTCCTCTATAATGTTGGTGTAAGTGTCTGTCTGTTTTAATTAGTCATTTTCCTGCAACAACGTGACTTTTGGTTACAGCTTTGTTGAAGTCAGGTAAGGTGGTTCCTCCAATTCTGTTCTTTTTGCTCAGGATGGCTTTGGCTAGTCTGGGTTTGTGGTTCCACATAAATTTTAGGATTTTTTTTTTTTAATTTCTGTGAAGAATGTCACTGGCTTTTTTTCTTTTTTTGAGACAGAGTCTCACTTTGTCACCCTTGGTAGAGTGATATGGTGTCATAGCTTACAGCAACCTCCCAGTAGCTGGGACTATAGGCACTGGCTACAACACCTGGCTTTAGAGATGAGGTCTTGCGCTTGCTCAGGCTAATCTTGAACTTGTGAGCTAAAGTGATCCACCCTCTTCAGCCTCCCAGAGTGCTAGGATTACAGATGTGAGCCACTGCAACTGGCCTGACTTTTTCTTTTTCTTTCTTTCTTTCTTTTTTTTTTTTTTTGAGACAGAGTGTCATTCTATCACCCTGTGTAGAGTGCTGTGGCATCATTACATCTCAAAGCAACCTCGGACTCCTGGCTCAGTTTCAGGCTCTTGCTCAGGCTGGTCTAGAACTCCTGAACTTGAGCAACCCACCTGCCTCGGCCTCCCAAAGTGCTAGGATTATAGGCATGAGCCACCACACAGGACTTGTCATTGATATTTCGATGGGAGTTGCATTGAATCTGTAGGTACTTTGAGTAGTATGACATTTTAACACTATTGATTCTTCCAAACCATGGGTATAAAATATCTTTCCATTTTCTGTGTGTGTCCTCTTCAACTTCTTTCACCAATGTTTTATCATTTTCATTATAGACACCTTTCACTTCTTTGGTTAACTTTATTCCCAAGTATTTTATTTTATCTGTAGCTCTTGTAAATGGGACTTCTTTCTTGTCTTTTTTTTTTTTTTTTGTCTTTGTACAAGACTTTATTAAAGGCCTTTACAGAGCAACATCCAGACTCCAGATACATCTGCCAAGGAGACCCTGTTATGCTGTGGGGACTGGCTGGGGCATGGCAGGCGGCTCTGGCTTCCCACCCTTCTCTTCCCAGATAGGGGTAGTAGGTAGTATCTCATCTTTGAGTTCCATGATGCTCACAAGGCAGAGGTTTCTTAGGGCCAGTCTTACCAGTAGGGTCCCAAGGTAGCATGATCGTCACCTAAATGCCCAACACACCCTGTGGGAGCAGCACATGGTGCACTGCAGTGTCAACGTAGCGGTTAACCGGGTCCCCACTGTGGATCATCAAGCCATCCACAAGCTTCACGGACTTCACCCTCTGTCCTCGGGTTTCCCAGACACCACAACCTCACATCCCTTGGCCCCACTCTTCATGATGAATGGCAGCACACCAGAGCAGGCTCTCTGCACCGCAAGGCCTCCAAGGAGTTTGTAACACGGAGATTCTGCCTGGGCAATGGCACACAGACCTCTTGTGGCCTCCTTTTCAGCCTGAAGCTCTACATTGCCCTCTGGGAAGCCAAACCTTTTCTGAACTACAGCCGTCAGTTCCCGAATGCGTCGGCCATTCTCATGGAGAACATTGTGTGTTCTGGTGGCTAAGATAATGATTTCTGTCCTGGTTGGACCTCAACTCCAGAGTAGCCCTCTTCAGCCAGTCCACGGGTAAGTGAAGGAGCTGAACTCATTCAGTTCAGCTTTGAAGATGCCATCAGCAACGAACTTCCTCTTCTTGGAGATCTGAACCGCCATCTTGTCGCCACAGGCTGCCAAAAGGAAAGGCTTGGTTTCTTTTTCAAATTGTTCACTGTTGACATATAAAAAGGCTACTGATTTTTGTATGTTAATTTTGTATCCTGCAACTTTACTGAATTTGTTTATCAGTTCTAATAGGTTTTTAATTTGTTTGTTTTGGTCCAAACCCAAGCCTGGTCTTCAGCTTTCTCTAGATAAGAGAAAAGGCCCCTGTAGTCCCAGCTACTGGGAAGCTGAGGCAAGAGACTCGCTTAAGCCCAAGAGTTTGGGGTTGCTGTGAGCTATGACGCCACAGCACATTACCTCTACTGAGGGAGACATAGTGAGACTCTGTCTCAAAAAAAAAAGAAAAAGGTTTCCATGATTGCTATTTCTGAAAGACAAAAATTTGATTTACAAAATAGAGCAAAACCATAATTGAGACACACTGGGTTTTTTTTTTGTTTGTTTGTTTGAGACAGAGTTCAAGCTGTCACCCTGGGTTCCATCGTGTCATCATAGCTCACAGCCATCCTCTTGCCTCAGTTTTTTAGTAGAGATGAGGGTGTCACTCTTTTTCAGGCTGGTCTTGAACTTGTCAGCTCAAGCAATTCACCCACCTTGACCTCCCAGAGTGCTAGGATTACAAGGGCAACCGCCCCCAGCCAAGACATGCTGTTAATAATGACAGGCAGTTAACAAGGTGACTGCTGGGTGGCACCTGTGGCTCAAAGAAGTAAGATGTCAGCCTCTTATGCCCACAGTGGTGGGTTCGAACCCAGCCCCAGCCAATAAAAATAGATAAAAATAGCAAGGTTGGCTAAAGAAATAAGTCTTTTTAGAAAACAGGAGGTAGAAATATTTAATTATAACCTATTTTTGTTCTATCTACCTCTTCCTACTTTTAAATTTATCAAAAATCTTAGCATTATATACAAAAGTGTAGGAGGATGGTAATCCTAGACTTTGCTTATTTGTCTAATATAGCTGTTCATTTTCAATGTAAACTATAATTTAGGGGCTATGTGGACTTTTCAAGATTTCAGTAACCAGTGATTATGTTGCTGCAAGTTGTCGGTCAAGAGGAATCATCCCTTAAACTCATCAAAGAAAAATCTGAAAAGCAAAACCTACGATTCTGTTTTAGCTGAATGTGATAGACGGTCACAGGCAAACCCTAGGGGTGGGGGAGCTGCTGGTTTGCTTTACTGGGTTTCCCTAGGAGCTGGAAAAGTATTGGGTACTGAAGAACTTGGGAGAGACAGGTTCCTGGTCACTATTGTCCTCCCTGTCCACCAGGCTCTGCCCAAGGCCACCCATGCTTCTGTGCTAGCACCAAATCTCTGAAGCTCCGGGTTTGAGGATGCCAGGAGGCTAGATCCCTGATTGGCAAGAACTAGTTCTCCGGGCATTCTGGGGTCTGAACAAACCCTATCACCATGGAATTGGCTTGGAGTAGTGTTTGTGTCTGGATAGAGAGAGATGACTCACTGGGACTGGTTCAAGCAACGGTGAAGGGAAGGAAAGGACGCTGAGGGATGCAAGTAACTGAAGGGAGTCAGGTTGCAGGAGGCAGCTGCTAAAGGCTTGCACTCACATTTCTAACTATATTCTCCTTGTTTTTCCTCTGCACTGTGTCATCCTCCCTTCTTTCTTTCTTTCTTTTTTTTTGAGACAGAGTCTTACTGTGTCACACTTGGTAGAGTGCCATGATGTCATAGCTCACAGCAACCTTAGACTCTTGGGCTTAAATGATTCTCTTGCCTCAGCCTCCCCAAGTAACTGGGACTACAGGTGCCTGCCACAACACCCAGCTATTTTTTTGTTGCAGTTGTCATGACTGTGGCAGCCTTGGTGGCCGCTCCCTAGCTACTGAGCTAGGGTGCCGAACCTCAATTTCTTGTTTCCTTTTTTGCACCTCCTTTAGTATAATCAGTTACATCCTTTTGAAAGACTTACCTTTACTCAGTTTTTGGTCTGATGAACATCAGGATAGAAAAAGTAGTAATTAAAAGAGAGTGGTGTTTTTAAACTAATACGTTAATTATGGATTCAAAACTCAGAAGTTGGACTAAAACATTTGACTTTCTCATTTCCTTTCCTAAAAGTGAATACACAAAGAGCCTGTGTTGATTGCCGGTCAGATGTGGGAAGGTTAATTATAGCAGGGGCGGTTATTATTGTTTGGTTGTCCTGTTAGTACCCTAACCTTTCCCCACCCCCCAGAACCTTCTATCATGGGTAATTTGAGGAGGGAGTGGCTGCCTTCCCTGTGGGAAGCTGAGGGTGGAGGGTGAGTGAATAACAGGGACTGGGGGTGTTGAGCGTATGATTTGGGCTTGGTCAATCAAACCCTCTTGGGACTTGGAATTTTCAATCAATCAAGCACTGTTATAAAAATGCAAGTTGACAAAAGGTTGTTATGCTTCGTGAATTTTGCTGAGAACTCGCTCACTTCCTGACCTTTAAGAGCAACTTGGTTCTTGTACTTTGTCCAAGCTCAGTCCCTCCAGCTTTCCAGGAACTCTCTCTGGCTCTTCCAATAAATCCTGTTTTGCTTAAATAGCCAGAATGAATTCATGTTGTTTGCAACAACAACAACAGATCCTAACTGAAATCAAAATCGCTAATTTAGACTTCCCTCCAGAAATAAAAACCAATATCCTGGTGACATTTGCCCCATGTGTTCTGTGACGGCGACTCTGCAGTGCTCTCTGGAGTGGGTAAGTGAGTCATTAATTGCTGTTGGTACTGTATAGAAATAGTCGATATTTTAAATCATTTTTATATTTAAAATAAGTATTTAGAAATTTTAGGAAAAAAAAGAAATGTTAAAAACAGAAATGGTCTCACCAGCTAAAATGTAACTACTGTAAAAATCGTTTGCAAACTTATTTCCGAATTGATACAAACACACACTTAATGTCTGTTTATCTTAGTTTTCTATCTAAACTTTCAGGTAGAATTTTTTTTCACTTTTCTTCTTTGCCACTTGACTTTTTCTATGTGTAGCCAGTTCTGTATGCAACAGCTCTTTATCAAGGTTGCAGTCTGTTGATTCAACCACAGAAATGTCTGTATTATCTGTTAAACCCTGACATTTGGTTTGTCCAGTTTGCACGAGGAAAAACATCATAAATATGCTCAGGCTTTTTTCTTTTTTTTGAGACACAGTCTCACTATGTCACCCTGCGTAGAGTGCTGTGCTGTCACAGCTCACAGCAACCTCAAATTCTCGGCCTTCAGCAATTCTCTTGCCTTAGCCTCCCAAGTAGCTGGGACTACAGGCGCCCACCACAACTCCCAGCTATTTTTTTTGTTGTAGTTGTCATTGTTTGGCAGGCCCAGGCTGGGCTCGAACCTGCCAGGTCCGATGTGTGTGGCTGGAGTCCTAGCTGCTGAGCTATAGGTGCCGGAGCCTATGCTCAGGCTTTTACATCTGATTTAATAGGTGAGAATCACCTAAACTGTCCAATTTAATAGGGAGATACTGAAACTGAACGGTTCCTGGAGTCAAATTCTAGTTCCATACTTCTGGAATTCCATACGACCGCACAGTTGCATTCCACCTGTGGCATCACTGCTCACAGCAACCTCCAACTCTTGGGCTTAAGCAATTCTCTTGCCTCAGCTTCCCAAGTAGCTGGGACTACAGGTGCCTGCCACAAAGCCTGGCTTTCTTTTTTTGGTAGAGACGGGGTCTTACTCTGGCTCAAGCTGGTCTCGAACTCCTGAGCAATCCATCTGCCTCAGTCTTCCAGAGTGCTAGGATTACAGATGAGAGCCACCACGCCTGGCTGGAATTAATCTTTGTTGTGTTAATTCACTGAGAGTCAGGTCTGTCCGCTAAGGCAGCTAGCATCATTTAATCTAATACATCTCCTCTACTGATCCATAACCTGAAATAACTTGGAATAATCTAGACTATGCCCATATTAAATCAAACGTGTATATTAATAATTACAGGTTTGTAAAGTACTTGTTCAAAGGTCTTTCACATATCTTACTGTATTTTTACAGCTTTGTGAGATAGGAGGGCAGGGATTGTTATACTTCTTTTATAGATAGAATGAAGTAAAGCTCAAAAAATAGTGTGTCTTATCCAAGCATACTAGTGAAAACCAGATTTTTTTCTTACTATGTTTCTTATAGAAAGATGTTTTAGATTTAGAACCTACTGCAAGTTTTAAAATGTGATCTATCCATCCCTTTATTCTTTGTTCTCTGAAAGATTTGAGGTGGTTATATTTCAACCACATTCCCTGTATTAATGGACTTGGCTAGAGTAGATGCTATATATAGAAAGCCTAGTAACTTTAGGGAATTATGCTTAAAACAGTTAAAACCACTGGGTGGCTTCAACTAAAACAGCACAGATCTTTGATAAAATATTTATTAATCAAGTTAATACATTTTTGATTGTATCATGAACAATAATATAAATTTTGCTGGTTTTTGTTGTTGTTGTTGTTTGAGACAGAGTCTTACTTTGTCACCCTGGGTAGAGTGCCATGACATTACAGCTCACAGCAACCTCAAACTTTGGGCTCAAGTGATCCTTTTGCCTCAGCCCCCCTAGTAGCTGGGACTACAGGCGCCTGCCACAATGCCTGCCTATTTTTAGAGATCTTACTCTTGCTTAGGCTGGTCTCGAACTTGTGAGCTTAGGGAATCCACTTGCCGTGGCCTCCCAAAGTGCTAGGATTACAGGCACGAGCCACCACGCCCGGCCTTCAATAATATAAACTTTGTATTTTACGTTTCTTTTTCTCGAAACAAACTATTGGTTTCAAAGCATGGGAAAGGTGTACTTTTAAAGGAAACCACAAAATTCAGTTCTTAATCCTTTATTATCATGAGATATGTAATATAGAAAAGAACACAAATATATATACAGTTTAGTTGATAATTACAAAACAAAAATTTGCAGTTACCATCCAGGTCAAGAAATAAAACACAACCAACACTCCATAAGCAATCCACGGCAATGCAAAATTCACTTATTATTTATTAGTTTAACACTTGATCTTTCGAATTCATCAGAACACAAATTACCCATAAAGCTGATTTTTTTCGCAATTCTATTGGACATAGAATTGAAAATGAATTTGTTTTTTGTTTTGTTGTCTTAACCAGCCTTGGGTTTGCTTTAGCTACCCTATTCCCACTTGGCTAGACATGCTCGTCCTTCAAAGGAAGTAAACATCATATTCGAGGTACTGATGTCCTCAGAAAGGGAAATTGGAATGAGCTATGTTCTTATTATTTACTCCGGGAACATCAGATTTGAATTACTTCATGAAATGGAGATGCCACAATTAGCCCAAGCTAATTGGCGCACACATGGTGTATTTTCAAAAGGAGATAATTTCTTTCCATATTTGAGAGTTCATCAATTTGAATTAAGTTTAGCTATGAGTAACAGACAATCCAAAATTGCCAGGGCTTACCAAAATAGCGGATCATTTTCTCTCTCACATAAAAGAGCTAGAGGTAGACTCACCAGAGCTGACATGCCTTCCTGGGGTGTCAGGAGACCAGGTTCCTATGTCTGGCTCTCTCTTTCTCAGCACATGGCTTCCACTTCCTAATCCAAGGCTGTTCACGCTCCAGGTATTAAATTCACGTTGCAGCCTGAGAAGGCGAAAAGTAGAGGAGCCCTTTAAGGACATCACTTGGGAGTTCCACGCAACTCCTGTTCATGTCCCATTGGGCAGACACGGCCACCTCAACCTACAAAGGAAGTGGTTGGACATTTAAGCTTCTTTTGCATGGAGATGGGCTCACCAAAAAGCAAGGATTCTAGGAAGAAAGAAAAGGAGAAAAGACCCTGAGAGAAAGCTTCTTAGTGCTGGAGCTTTCATATTTGTGGTTTTCCACTGGTAAATTCATTCACTGAATAAACAGGTCACTCATCATCCAAACGTGCGAGTAACCAGAAACGCAGGGAACCTTGATGTTATCGTTTTGCAAATGAAATTGATTTTGTACATGTTGATTTAAGATGCTTATCTTTTTTTGATATAGCTGATGGATATTCCTTTTTCTAAAAGTGTACTCTGTGATGAAAACCAGATGGGAAAAGACGTTTTGAAAGAAAAGAATTCAAGACGACTGCACAGTTGCATTCCACCTGGCAAGCAGACAACACTAATATGAATTTGGAGCCCTGCCGCTGGTGAAGTCACATGCTCCTGCCGGGCTGGGCTGCAAGGACATGCATCTGTCTCTACATGGCAAGCGTGTGCCCTGGAGCATGCTCTTGGTGCAATAGCATAAAAGGTGGGCTTAAAAGAATATTCCCTCTGAAGTCACATCATCCCCGAATGGTAATGACGCTTGATTAATTAGAAAATATTGGACATTTCCATGAGTGGAATTATCATAATATATTCTCAAACACTACCTGAAAAACTAGGTGTGGCCCAGGGTCCTTAGCTCAGAGGTTAGGGCACTGGCCACATGCACCAACTGTGCACATGCACTAACTGGCCTGCTAAACAACAATGACAACTACAACAAAAAAATAGCCAGGTGTTGGTGGCAGGTGCCTGTAGTCCCAGCTACTTGGGAGGCTGAGGTGAGAGAATTGCTTAAGCCCAAGAGTTTGAGGGTGCTGTGAGCTGTGATGCCACAGCACTCTACTGAGGGTGACATAGTAAGACTCTGTCTCAAAAAAGAAAAAAAGAAAGAAAAACTTGGTGCTGGGTAATTCTGTCCTCAATTGGATTAAACTGTAGGCCACATGATTTCCTTGATCTATCTTGCAGGAATTCAGACTATGAACAGAATACCTGAATATGCACATTGGGAAGGTTTTGTGAAAGTGATTCCTATGATGATCCAAAGGAGCATGAGAGTCTGTAAAAATAGAGTATTGATAGACATAATGATTGTTAGCTGCAGGATTTACAGAAACCGTAATTTTTTAGCAGGAGACAAGTGCAGAAAATATTAGAAACATCTAAGGTTTGACATGACACTCTATTTATAAGCAAATTTTGCTTTAGCAAAGATTTCTAAGTAAGTCTCAATAGGACAAGTACAATCTCTCTAAAACAAAGGAGACTGAAAGGGCCCCAAGAAACCACTTGCAAGTTTTCTGTCTGCTTTGAGTCACAGGCAGATGCTAATGGATGATTGAGACGACTCGGAGGGCATGATAAGCAATTTAAAGCCGAGGCTGTGCGTGTAGCTCGCCTAGAGACACAGTTTTCGGCAAAATCCCAGGACTAAGAATATTCTTGTATTCATTTGTTTGTATTCACGCTGAGATCCAGTCCTGCTCATATGCTGGGGCTGAGAAAGTTGCACAGTGCTCCAAGGACTCTGTCTAGGACAAAGTTTTCCTCAATGGATGTGACATTTGGGGACAGAAAGACAACATACAGGACAAAAGTGTGTAAGTAGCAAAAGAAACCACACCTAGGATGAAAGATTAAAGAGAAGCTTCCATTTCTAAACTCTTTCTTAGAAATGTTGCCGTTTTATGCAGCTCATAATATTATTTTTTTAATTAGCTCACAAGAAGAGTGAATTCAGTAACTTGGTAAAAGGCAGATAAAATTATGAAAAAAATTTCAAAATGAGAATAAGCTTTTCTGTTGAAAAAAAAAAGGTTGCTTGCTATTGTCTTAAGGTTTTGTACAGGACAGGTACTATTTTGCAAAAAGAAATTTGCAGAGGAAAGTCTGTAGTGCAAAGTGCTCTGGATAAACCAGGAATTAGAGCAGGTAGGGCCTGAGCAACTGTTATTGCAGCCCTACAACTCCCTGGGTTGCATCACACGTTAGTGGGAGAACCGGGGCTTCTGTTTTGGCGTACCTCCCTGGGACAGCAGAGCCCCAGTGCTTCCTTTTTTGATTCCAGCCTGCTCTATCATAATATGACCACAATTATTGCAAAAGGGACCCAGAAGACTGTGATGCCATTCTAAATTTTTAATCTGTAGGTAAAGGAGCATATATGTGTGACAGCCGTGCCCTGCACATGACATTGATGTTGTGGTTTTGTGGGCAGGGATTGGTTTATACCTTGGGTTCATCTGTGCTCTATTGTTTGCTTATTAATTTCACATGAGATGTAAGCATCACAACACAGGTTGCATTTTAAGTTATGTGGATAACAGTTTCAAACATAGTATTTTTTTTTAATTATGGTAAAATACATAGAATGTAAAATGTGCCATTAAAATCATTTTTAAGGGGCTGAGTGCAGTGGCTCACGCCTATAATCCTAGTACTCTGGGAGGCCAAGGCAGGTAGATTGCCTGAGCTCACAGGTTGGAGACCAGCCTGAGCAAGAGCAAGACCTCATCTCTAAAAGTAGCCAGGCATGGTGGCTGGCACCTTTAGTCCCAGCTACTCCGGAGGCTGAGGCAAGAGGATCACTTGTGCCCAAGAGTTTGAGGTTGCTGTGAGCTGGGATGCCATATCACTCTACTGAGGGTAGCAAAGGAAGATTCTGTCTCAAAAAAAAAAATTATAAAATCATTTTTAAGTGAATTATTCTGTGGCATTAAGTATATTCTCATTATTTACATTGTTATATAACCATCACCACCCTCCATTACAGAAATTTCTTCCTCGTATCAAATTAAAACTCTGTACCCATTAAATAAGAATTCCTCATTCTCCTCACCACCACCCCCTCTGGCAACTACCATTCTTTCTATCTTTATGAATTTAACTACTCTAGGTACCTTGTAGAAGTGGAATCATATAATATGCGTCTTTTGTGATTGGATTTCATGTAGAATAATGTCTTCAAAGTTCATCCTTGTGTCAGAATTTCCTTCCGTGTTAAGGCTGAAGAATATTCCATTATTAAGTGTATGCTACATTTTATTTGTACATTTGTCCATCAGTAGACACTGAGGTTGTTTCCACCTTTTGTGGATAATGCTGCTATGAACACCGGGTACAAATATCTGCTCCAGTTCCCGCTTTGGGGTGGCATATAACCAAAAGTGGAATTGTTGGATCATACGGTAATTCTATTTTTAATTTTTTGAGGAACTACCAAACTGTTTTTCTTTCTTCTTCTTCTTTTTTTTTTGAGAAGAAGTCTCACTATATTGCCTTTGGTAGATCACAGCTCACAGCAACCTCTAACTTCTGGGCTTAAGTGATTCTCTTGCCTCAGGCTCCCAAGTAGCTGGGACTACAGGTGCCTGCCACACACCGTTCAGCTATTTTTTTTTTTATTGTTGTTGTTGCAGTTGTCATTTTTTTTAGCTTGCCTGGGCCTGGTTTGAAACTGCCAGCCTCAGTGTATGTGGTTGGCACCCTACCTACTGAGCAATGGGCATTGCCAATTTTTTTTGTTGTTGCAGTTGTCATTGTTTAGCAGGCCCAGGCTGGGTTCGAACCTGCCAACCTTAGTGTATGTGGCTGGTGCCTAAAAATTGAACTTTAGGCGCCCATCCCCTCACAGTTTTATGAACCCACCCACCACCAGTGCACAAGGGTTCTAGTTTCTCCACATCTTTGCTAGCATGTGTTATTTTGTTTTATTTTTGTTTTGTAATAGCCATCCTGGAGTGTGAAGGCATGTCTCATTGTGGTTTTGACTCGTGTGCCTCTCATGATTAGTGACATTGATCATCTTTTTATGTGCTCATTGCCCTTTGTGTTCTTCTTTGGGCAAATGACTATTCAAGTCCATTGTCCATTTTTAAATTGAGGCTTTTGTTGTTGTTGATTTGTAAAGAGTTCTTTATATTCTGAATCTCAATCCCTTTTCCAATATATGACCTTACAGTGTTTTAAGGAGGAATTAAGTCTGCAATGATGGCTGAGCAGCAGTAGAAGAGACTTAGGGACAGACACAAGTTTTGTGTAAGGAATGAAACATACTCATGGCTTGGCGCCTCTGGCTCAAGTGGCTGAGGTGCCAGCCACATACACCTAAGGTGGTGGGTTCGAATCCAGCCTGGACCCGCCCAACAACAACGATGGCTGTAACCAAAAAATAGCCTGGCGTTGTGGGGGGCACCTGTGGTCCTAGCTACTTGGGAGGCTGAGGCAGGAGACTTGCTTGAGCCCAGGAGTTGGAGGTGTGAGCTGTGTTGCTGTGAGCTGTGAGGTGTGTTGCTGTGTGCTGTGATGCCACAGCACTCTACCCAGGGGAAAAGCTTGAGGCTGTCTCAAAAAAAAAAAAAAAAAGAAAGAAAGAAAGAAACATACTCATAATCAGGTCTTCCTGCGGAAGGAACAGGTAGAGACTAGAGACTCCTCCACAGATGCCAAAGTAAAGGGTTTTAACCTTACCTCCCCCTTTGCTTTCTATGCCCCTTCATGGGGGTCTGGGATTACCTCCAGTTGTGCCCTATTTTTCTGAGACCTCTAACAACTACATCAAAGACCCACCCTAGGGAAACTGAAAGTTTGCTTTAGAGCAATGGGTCTCAAAAATTCTCTCGCAGAACAAGTTTTGCCACACTCGCATATCTAACAGTTTTCTTTCCTTTAGAGCGACTCAGCTTTGAACATTACATTTATTTTAAAAGGAACCTTTAATGTCAGTATTGTAAAGGGAAAACCAGAATCTGGTGTCCTTCCAGGAGCAGATTACAAACATCAGTTACTCCTTTGTCATCCAGGCCATGCCTTGCTGGTGGCCCCAGATAAGCACACTGTCTCCTTGGTGGAGGGCCGGGTTACTTCTGCCAGCAGCCTGGGGTGGGGCAGTTTATGGAACAGAGGTTTGCTCAATGGACATCTTGCACCTTGAACAGGTTTGTGCTGAAGGAATAGAGAGGGGCTGATGGTGGCAAGTACTATCTCAGATGTTTGTACATGCAATACTTGGGGAAACATTGCTCTAGCCTAGAGAATACTTCTTGAGATTTTATTCTTGGGGGAAAAGCCACAGGTTCCTGCAGGGACTGCTCTATGGATACATGTATGAAGGAGCTGGAAAGGGGGATGGAGGTCTCCCTGAGCCTCCCATCAGTTGTCTGAAGGTGATTGTTTAATGTTGTAGTTCTCAGACGTGGTGGTTTCAGGGCCCATTTTACATTCTTAGTAATTATCGAGGACTCTAAAGAGCTTTTGTTTATGTGGATTTTATCTACTGATACTTACTAGGCTAGAAATTAAAACTGAAAAGATCTAAAAATACTTACGAATTCATTTAAAATAGCAAGAAACTAATTACACGTTAATAATGTTTTCGTTTTATTTTGTTGGAGAGAGGCTTTATTTTCTGTTGCAGAGAGAGAAAGTGGGTTCTTCTTAGGGGAGAACTTGGAGGAAGTACATCCCAGATAAAATCATGAAAGAAATAAAAACACAGAGGTGTGAAAACAATGTGGAGAATGGCTGAAGCACTTGGTGTTGAGAAAAGAGACTAAATCACAAAGAAAAGAGAATCCTTGCAAAGAAGCTTGTACTTTGTGTGTTAGGCCACGGGAGCCATTGCAGTTTGTTGATATGAGGAGAGAGAGAATACAGTTAGTTTAACAGTATTCTTCTCTGGGAATTCTTCCTTATGTATAAAATCCTTCCAAAGAGGCCAGATGTGGCGGCTCACGCTTATAATCCTATCACTCTGGGAGGCTGAGGCAGGTGGATTGCTTGAGCTCAGGAGTTAGAGACCAGCCTGAGCAAGAGCAAGACCCCATCTGTACTAAAAGTAGAAAAACTAGCTGGGCATTGTGGCAGGTGCCTATAGCAAGGCTGAGGCAAGAGGATCGCTTGAACCGAAGAGTCTGAGGTTGCTGTGAGCTATGACACCATGGCACTCTACTCAGGGCAATGGAGTGAGACTCTGTCTCAAAAAAACCAAAACCAGACAAACAAAAAACTTCTCATAAGCTATCAATTTACTATCATTAAGTTCTTAATACAGGTGGTATTATTCTCTGGCCAATAAACACTCACGGGAGTAATGGAGATTCAAAATGATATGTTTTATCATCATCAAAGAAACACACTGAATTATTATCTTTGAGACAGAGTCTCACACTGTTGCCCTGGGTAGAGTGCTGTAGCTGCATAGTTCACAGCAACCTCTAACTCTTGAGTTCAAGTGATCCTCTTGCCTCAGTTTCTCTATTTTTAGTAGAGACGGGGTCTGGCTTTTTGCTCAGGCTGGTCTCGAACTTGTGAGCTCAAGCAACCCACCCACCTCGGCCTCCCACGATTACAGGCATGAGCTACTGCGCCTGGCCCACTGAATATTTTTCATTAACCATCCCTTACTTCTGTCCTGGTGGTTTTAATCTTTTTTTAACATTTACAAAATAGTCATCGTTTTTGTTTTTAATTTCAGATTAATATGAGGGTATGAATGATGAGGTTACATTGTTTGCATTTCTAAGACAAAGTCCAAGTTGTAGTTGAACTTAAAGGAAAGTATACCATATACCTATACATTGTACCTGTTTAAGGGGAACTCCCGTCCAACATTAGAATTATGGTTGAAACTGAATTACATTTATATATAAGAAGTTTCTTGACAACATTGAGTTATTCAATCCAGGAAATTAAACGGCGTTCAATATAGTCAAATCGCTTTATGTCCTTCAGTAAATTCTTAAGGTGTTCTCAATATAAGTCTTGACACTTCTATTAAAACAGATTCACGGGTATTAAATGGAATGCCGTATAAAAATCTGTTTGCGATTACTAACCTCAATTAGAATAAAACTGTAAGGCAGATAGAAGCCTATGACTTTGATTTTTCTTCTGCACAATATTTGTGTTTTGCTTTACCTTGAAAGACAGAAGTTAAGGTACCACTCAAAGTTTACATAATAAACAAAATGCACCCAGACTTAAAGATAATTTTGTTTTGGCTAATATGGGTGAGCTCATTATCTACTCCCTTTGTCTGATTCATTAAATTTGTCTCCCTATTCAAGATAAAATATTTGACTATACACGAGACTGTATGCCTCCACCTGGGTCTTGGAAAATCATTAAGAAATAAGCTTCCTGAATCCAATCCAAGATTCTCCAGTGATCACATGTATTAAAATCACTTGGTGGGCTTGTTAAAACAGAATTTGCATTTCAACAAGTTCCCAAGTGCAGGCGATGTTGCTAATCCAGTGACTATACATTGAGAACCACTGCTGTAATGTAATAACTACGGGAGACAAAGTCTAGTCACTTTGCTCAGAGATGGACGCAGGAGGTGATGGTAGCGAAAGCAACATCAATAGGAGCTCCGATCACACTAAGAATTATGATGTTTGGCATTATATTCCTTTAAAGCTATGATTTTTTTTTCTCCAGCTTCAGGTTTGATTCACAGCCCATACACACTTTTACATGAAGTGTTCTAGTTTTTCAATTAGGATACAAGTTGTAACCTTTAATTTGACTTCTGCTATGATCTAATAATTATTTCCTCATGTTTTAAAAAACTGGCAAGTGTTTTTGATTCACTCACGTATTCATTCACTCAACAATTATTTACTGAGCATCAACTATGAGCCACATTCTTGGGATATACCAGAGAGCAAAAGAGGTACTGAATTCTACCCGCATAAAGCTTACCGTTAGGGGCAGGAGACAGACAAGAAATATAATACAAAAAGGATGGGTTGACTTAAGTTAAGATGAGGATGACTAGTGAACAGGTTTAGGGTTGAAGGTCAAAAGTTTGGTTTTTATCTCTTTATTTTTTGCAGTTTTTTGGCTGGGGCTGGGTTTGAACGTGCCACCCTCACCATATGGGGCCCTACTCCTTGAGCCACAGGTGCTGCCCATCTGGTTTTTAGATGTTTTGGTTTTGAGAAGTTTATTTGACATTCATGCAGAGATGTTGAGAAGACACAGGCATCTGGATTTCAGGAAAGAATCAAGTCCACCTCTAAATTTGGGAGTTGTCAGCAAATAGGTAGTTTAAAAAGCCATGAAACTGGATAAGATCCCTAAGATGTATATAGATAAAAAAAAAAAAGGCAGTCTGCCCTGGGGCCCTCCAGTGTGTGGGGGACAGGTCTGGGACAGTATCAAACTAGTACATAAAATTGTTCTTAAATAGACCTTAAAATGCCCACTGCAAGGTCATAGAAATACAGCTGATTTCTGTATGTTTACCTGTATCCTGTGACACTGCAGTATTAATGCTAGCATTTTTTGTGGATTTCAGTTGGTTATGGGACATAATCCTTTTATATGCTTCTGGATTCACTTTCGTGGAGGATCTGTGCATGTGTATGGATATTGTTCTGTAGTTTTATTTCCCTGTGATGTCTGTCTGATTTTGGTGCTAGGATATTGTTGGCATCATAAAATGAATTTAGTTTTCCCTCTTCCTCTGTTTTTGTAAGAGCTTGAGAAGCATTGGTATTTTTTATTTCATTTTATTTTGAGACAGAGTTTCACTTTGTCACCCTCAATAGAGTGCTGTACCATCATAGCTCACAGCAACCTTAAACTCTTGGGCGTAAGTGATCCTCTTGCTTCAGCCTCCAGAAGCAAGTAGGTGGGACAATAGGTGCCTGTCACAATGCCTGGCAATTTTTAGAGATGGGGGTCTTGTCTTTTTTTTTTTTTTTGAGACAGAAGTTTCAAGCCATTGCCCTGAATAGAGGGCAGTGACATCCTAGCTCACAGCAACCTCCAACTCTTTGGCTCAAGTGGTCCTCTTGCTTCAGTTTTTCTATTTTTAGTAGAGACTGGGTCTTGCTTTTGCTAAGGCTGGTCTTGAACTCCTGAGCTCAAGCTATCCACCCTAGTCAGCCTTCCAGAGCGCTAGGATTACAGATGTGAGCCATTGAGCCCAGCCTGACGGGCATTTTTTAAAAAAGTTTGATTTCACCAGTGAAGCCACATAGTCTGAGCTTTTCTTCAAAGTTTAATTAGTGATTCATTTTTTTACTACTATTATTATAAGTTTAGCTACTTATTGAGTCAGTTTTGATAGTTCATGTCCTTCTAAAAATTCATCCATTTCATTTAGGTTATTTAATTTGTTAGCATACAATTGTTAATTCAGATGTTGAAACTTAATGACCAATGTGATGGTATTAAGAGATGAGACTCTTAAGAGATGATTAGATAATGAGGGTTCCTCCTCTTAAGAAAGGAATTAGGCACCTAGTTCCTTATGAGGAACTTCGTCTCTTTTTACCTTTCTGTGTTCCACCATCTGAGAACACACCATTCCTCCCCTCCTGATGCAGCATCAATCAATAAAGTGTCCTACTGGAAGCACAGCAGCCCATACCAGACAACCAAACCTGCCAGTGCCTCAATCTTGGACTTCTTTGCCTCCAAAACTGCAAATTTCTGCTCCTTAAAAATTAACCTGTCTTGGGTATTCTGTTACAGTAGCACAAACAAATTAAGACTCCACCCTTTCACTTTCAACGCATTTGTGTTTTGGTTCTAAAGTGAGTCTTTTGTAGACAAAACCTAGTTAGAACATTAAAAAAAAAATTGTTCTGCCAGTCTCTCTACCTGTTAATTGGGAGTTTACAGCATTACATTCAATGTTATTAGTAATAAGAAAGAGTTGTCATTTTAAATTTGCTTTCTCTATGTCTTGTCTGTTTTGACACTCAATTCCCCAACTATTGCCTTCTTTTATGTTAGATATAATAAATCTCTCCTTCTGGGATTCCCATCATAGGTAATAGATATATCATTTTGATTCCCTTCTCATAATTTTTAGTTATTTTCTTAGTAGCTGCCCAAGGAATTACAATTATATGCTTTACTTATAACAATCTATTTCAGATAAGTAACAATTTAGTTTCAATAATATACAAAATTCTTGCTCCTATAACTTCATCCTTTCCTTTATTTATTCATAATTTTTTCTTGTACTTGTCTTTACAATCATAAAGGAGAAAAGTTACTAGCCAAAAATATAGTAATACTGACTTTCATATCAACCTATTTAGTTAACTTTACCAGTTATTTTAATTTCTTCATTTAGATTGGAGTTATTGTCTAGTGTCCTTTCATTTAAGGCTGTAGAACTCCCTTTGGTATTTCTTCTAGAGCAGGTCTACTAGTGACACACTCTGAGTATTTATTGGTGAATGTGTTAATTTCTCTTTCACCTTTGAAGGATAGTTTTGCAGGACATAGAATTCTTGGTGGACAGGTTTTTCTTTTCAGCACTTTGAATATATCAACCCACTGCCTCCTGGTCTCCAAGGTTTTTAACAAGTCACCTGTTAATCTTACTGGGGATCCCTTGTATGTGAAGAGTCACTTCTCTCAAGATTCTGTCACTGACTTTTGATAGTTTAACTATAATGTGTCTTGGTGTGGGTTTTTTTTTTTTTGAGTTTATCCTATTTAGGGTTCATCTTTAACATCTAGATTCATATGTTTCCTAATGGTAAGTTTTTGACCATTATTTCTTCAAATTTTTTTTTTTTTTTTGCAGTTTTTGGCTGGGGCTAGGTTTTAACCTGCCACCTCTGGTATATGGGGCCAGTGCCCCACTCCTTTGAGCCACAGGTGCCACCCCAAACATTTTTTTCCTGCTCTTTTGTCTGTTCCTTCTCCTTCTGGGATTCCCATTATGAGAATATTGGTATGCTTGATGGAGTCCCCCAGGTTTCTTAGGCTCTGTTCATTTTTCTTCTTTCCCTTTCCTTTCTGTTCCTCAGATTGGATGATCTTAATTACCTCTTGAATTTTGTTGATTCTTTCTTCAGACTTCTCAAGTTTGCTGCTAAATCCTTCTTGTGAGGCTCGGTGCCTATAGCTCAACCGGCTAAGGCGCCAGCCACGTACACCTAAGGTGGCGGGTTCGAATCCCCAGCCCGGACCCGCCAAACAACAATGACGGCTGCAACCAAAAAATAGCCGGGTGTTGTGGCGGGTGCCTGTG